>VDFB02266795.1:335950-419814 GCA_007258455.2 Sequoia sempervirens | reverse complement strand
AAAGCTGATGAAGTTTTGAGTTCAATACTTGCATAAACTAGTTGATGCTTGCTAAGGGGGCCCATTTAGTGAGTATCTGTAGTTAGCTATTTATTTCCTATTGATTATAAGTTAGATTTCATTCTTGAAAGTTTCTACACAAACTCAGTCTTATATTGTTCCCGCACATTGGGAATCCATCCCTGTGTTTGTTCCTGTAGCGTAAGGCCAGTTCATAGTTTGTTTCTTAGTAATAGTTGTCATGATT
Source organism: Sequoia sempervirens (assembly GCA_007258455.2). Lineage (NCBI taxonomy): Eukaryota > Viridiplantae > Streptophyta > Pinopsida > Cupressales > Cupressaceae > Sequoia > Sequoia sempervirens. Next base: position 419,567 of record VDFB02266795.1, on the reverse strand, counting down.
TCTGCTTTGATTAAGTTATGCTTAGGTTAAGAAGACTTTACATTACATTCCTGCAGCATAAGTAGAATTCCTTCCAAGCATTTATTTCTAGTAAATTGTGACCGAAACTAGTTCTTAGTGCACATACAGTGCCGCTCCATTTCAAGTATACGTTCCCTGGTTTGACAATGTAAATGAATGACCATAAGAAGATGTTAGTCACCTGCTGGAATGTCCAATTCCCAGGTTAGAATTTTCCATGATTTTATATCCTTTTGTGGAATCGACCATTTTTGGCGGCGTTGCCGGGGATGATGTCAAGCTAAGAACCTGTTATAGTCATTGTTAGCAATAGTTTAGTGTGTTTATTCAAGCATTTTAAAATTCTTTCAATTTACGGTTAATTCTATTGCATTCATAGAAGAAGAGATGCTCTAGGAAGATTCCTCCCTAACCTTCCATTCATTGATAATACTTCTGAACCAGCTTATAATCTATTTGAGGAAGGAGGAGACCAAGATATCAATCCATTTGCTGAAAACCTGCTTGCTGAATTGCTATTTGTCCTACTTTTGAATTCCCCATCATTGATCAGAAAGATAATGATAACCTTAAAAATATTCCTTCTTCATTACTTCCCAAGTTCTATGGACTAGTTATAGAGGACCTAGACACTTTCTTGTTTGAGTTTGACATCCTCTGTCGTAGCTATGATTACACTTCAGATGCTCACAAGCTGAAGTTGTTTCCTGCTACTTTGAAGGAGGGAGCTCTTAGATGGTTTATGAGTTTGGGAAGGGGTGTTGTTCATAGTTGGGAAGCTATGCAAACAAAATTTCTTGAGAAATACAAGGAATATTGTAAGAGTGGTAGTAAAGGTGATGATATATTCAGAATTCAACAAAAGGAGGATGAAAGCTTGGAAGACTATATCTCAAAATTCTTGTTTTCCCTAAAAAAGAATTCAGACCATACTCTCAATGAAGAATCTCAAAAACTACTTTTTCTAAGGGGAATCAGTGACACCTGTATAGATGCCCTAGGTCTGATGGGAGGAGGAGATATAACCTGTTGTGCAGTTTTCACACACACGCCCCGCTGAAAGCAGGGACCCTCTTGCGCTTCATTTTGGTGTTTTGGCCCTTTTTCTTTTGAGGTTTTGTCTTACCTAGGAATGTGCTTGAAATGTTTATTTTGAATGCCTAAGTGTTTCCCCTAGGTTATTCATTGAAAATATTGAGTTCTGGATGAATTTCGGGCTTTTGCTTGGATTCAGGATTTTCTGCCCTGGTTGAATTTTCCCGGATTCTGCCCTGTCGTCGGCTTCCCGAAATTCCTTCTCTGGCTATCTTATCGATTGCATTAATGGCTCCATGCATGTTCTGAGGGGTGTATCTAACTTGGTTTCTGGGTCTCTTGGATTATTTCATACTAAGGTAGTTCAGTATTGTGTCATTTGTCATCTCCTAGCTGAGTTTTGAGCTTGCTTGTGCGCTAATGGTGGGTGAATAGGGTTTCAAACTGGAGGCAATGTCATTTCAAGTTATGTAATCTTAAAACGGGCCTGAAACGCAAAAGAAAATCTAGGAAAGATTTCTCCCTGACTTGCCCTGAGTTAAATTGTTGAAATTTTGCGTTGGTTCAGTGTTTGGGTGAAATTGGGACTCTTCGTCCCTTCTAAAATTTCTTCGCTGTGACCCTTTGAAGTCGCTAAGATGTCATATCGATCACCCTGTAGTTCGCCAAAAAGGTCTTCCTAAGCTCATATTGGATCGCCGTGACAATATCATTTCCCTCATTGATAAAGTCTTTTATGCATATCAGTCGGCGAGACAAAGAGGATTCGCAGAGACCTCACCCCGAAGAAAATGTCTCATCGACATGCTTGATCATATTCACTTTCGCTAGGACTAGCCCTAGTCGACATGAGGTCATAGCGGGGATCCAGTAGCTTTACCGATATTCATTTGCTTCGCTAGGACATTCATCCTTCGGTGAGACCTCCCACTGAGCATTTCGCTTTTGCTGAGCTCTGTTCTTTTTTAGTCGCTGTAACCCTTTGAAGTCAGCGAGATGTTATATCGGTCATTCTGTGTCTCACCAAAGCCCTTCGTGCATTTGTATTTGATTGCCAAGATGCAGTATTTCTCACACCGAAAGTCTTTCTGTCGGCAAGACAAACCTCATTGCCAAGAGCTCATAACGGGCTCCTTTCGTCTTGCCGATCTTCCATTCTGTCGCTAAGACCTCCCCCTTTCGATGAGACCTTTCGCCAAACATATCCTACTCTTGTCGAGTGACCTTCTGTTGGGGAGAAATTCATGCTTCACTGAGACCTTACCGCGAGCTCCCTACTCTTTCCGAAACCTTCACTTTCGGCGAGATTCCTAACGGTCGCTAGGACCTCATAGCAAAACCTTTCTCTTGGCGAGCCTAGATCTTCTGTCGGGGTGACTTCATACCATCAGTAAGAGGTTATGCCGATGGAACTCTCCTTTGGCGAGACATTACGTAGTCGCTGGGACCTCTAGCCGAACTCAAAACGCTTCACCGAAAACCCTCCTAAGTCCATATGTTCGCTGTGACAGTGTCTTTCTCACACCGAAAGTCTCTTATGTTATATCGCTAGTCGGTGAGACAAGGGGGGATTCACTGTGACTTTACCCCGAAGAAGATCTCTCATCGACATGACTTTCACATTCGCTTTCAGTGAGACGTGCCCCATTTGGCGTGACTTCTTTTCGAATGAAATTTGTTTGGCCGAAATACACTCATTTGCTTCTCTGAGACTCCCCCTAGTCGCCAAGACGATACACCGAAACCACTAAGTCTTGGCGAAACCTATTCTAGTGACTTCCTTCGGCGAGGCTCCCAGAAGTCACCGAGACTTCTCGGCGAAATGATTGACTCTTGCCAAAACTTTCGTTCCAGGAATCTCCATTGGTTCGGAACCTCGCCTTATCTGTGGATTTCTGCCGAGTTCGGATTTCCCCAAAATTCGGTGTCTCTTTGATCTTCCGAAGTCCCTTCTCTGGCCCGTTCTTCACGAAAATTCTCCCTGGACGAATTTTTCTGAACTTTGATGGAATATAACGGAACGAAAGATAATTGAATTTGTTGATGTTTTATGATGCATTCATTAATTATTTCATGTGACTTATTGATTGATTATGATCAGATTTAATGGTTAAGTAGGTGTTTCTTGGTTATTCCGTTAGAATCTGATTGGTCTGGAATTTCCTGAATTCCTCTCTGGCTCAGATTCCGTGGATGGCTCCAAAACCCAAAATTTATGTGATCATTTCATATGAGATTTAATGGCACTTTGGTTGCATAAGACGCATTCTAATGATGTATTGGTGGATTAACCTTGCTTTCCTGTGGTTTTTATTATGTTTTCATGTTGAATGCAGGCTGAATCTAGCAAAGCAGCAGTTGGTTCCTCATTTTCTGATGCAAAGAAGATTAAGCTGGACATCAAGAGCAGGATCCCTGAGAACAAAGTCACTGTAGATTAGGCAGAAGGTGTTGAAGAGGATTTATAAACAAAGAAAGCAGATTGATGACACCTTGAGCGATGTATATTATGGATCCATTGCCTTCTTTGAGATTATGACGTGAGGAAGGAAGATCGCACCCAAGTATTTAAGTCTGGAGCAGTTGAGAGAATGGTGGCAGGACGTTTATGCACCAAGTAATGATGATTCTGTGTCCGAGCACCAGCTAGATGATGTGGCCACCTACCTTGTAGTCATTGATAAGTATTTGGCGTATAAGGTAGATTGGGATAAGTCGGTCAAACACCTAAGGGACGAGATTGTGTCCATTGAAAGATGACTTATGGTTTTTCCTTTGCCACCAGTCGCTGGCCTGGATGTGGCATTCTTGAAAGTACATGAAGAGCCAGATCGAAGTAGGGATAATAGGGAAGGGAGCTAATGATAGGCTGCGGCAAAATTTGTGCTTCCCTATTATCTTCTGGCTCATCAGTCTGAATTGCATTGCGAATCTCAGGCTGACTTGGACGGGACGTGCATTTACTGCTCATTTGATCGACCGTGGGTTTCTCTTGACCGAGTTGTTGTGCCATTAATGCTGCAAAACCCTTGCTTGGCCGACGGTTTCTAGGGAATTCTATATATTGGGCATTTCGCCTCTTTGTAAAGGGTTGAATAGTTAGGTTGTTAGAAATAGTTAGACAGTTAGAAAATAGTTGGAAGTGAATAGAGCAAGTTAGCAAGTAGGTATTCTCAAGCAAATGTTATAACAAAAAGCTAGAATTGTTGCTTCAGTGGATAATTCAAAGGCAAATAATGACATTGTGATTTGGTGCCATATTTGTATTCTCTTGTCTTGCATGGTTCTTGTTATTCCATCTTTAAAATTGCTTTAAGGAAGTTAGCATTTAGATTAGATTTGATTCAATAATGTTTGTGATTCGATACTTGAATGTTGTAACAATCCTTCAATCCATTCTTTTCGCAACCAACTGATTGTTAGTTGCTTTGCAAAGTTAGCCTGGACTTCATATTCCGTATGCTTAGTTTGATTGTGAGGATTTTTTCATTTCAACTGCAAAAGGGGTTGTTGAATGAATGTTCATAATTTGAAAATCCTAACACCTCCGAAGATTGCACTATTTTCTGTAAGATTGCAGATTTATTTGGGTCAAATAGAGATCAGTTTTGCAGGATTAGTCCATTCGAGTGTTGGCTACTTTCATTGTTAATCTTAGGAGTAGTATCAGATTTAGAAATCTCTCTGAAACCCTTATCCTTTTTCCATTTCTTTGACTATTGGGTTAGATCTAGGATTGAAGCATCACCAGATCCTTAGATTTGGTAAAATTGATCCAATATTTTGCTCGTAGTAAGGTCCCATTGTGATTACCAACATTTTCACATTTATCACTACATTGTTTATGCATTTTCAAGACCTGACATTAGAGACCTTGGGGTTATCTCTTGAGGCTTGCTGATAGAGATTTAGCTTTCAAGAGAGATAGGATATTACATTCTGTTTGAGTTGTTGCTGTGCAGAAAACACCATCAACAGGAATTGGCGCTAGAAGGAGGGCCTGAATAAGCAAGCTGGATGAATTTTGGAACGCCATCTCTCATGAGATATTTAGAAGAAGAACAAGATCTGCTCCTGCTAGGTCGAGGAGGGCCGAACGAAGGTGACATTGCTGGAAGTTGGATGAGCCTTTATGCTAAAAATCTGAGATATGATAGATCTCTAAATTTGAAAAGTACAAGTTATGAGTCAAGATGGAAAAGCAATCTTATGTTTTTCATGGTGGAAATAGTCTTCAGATTGATTTTCTGCAACTTTGTGAGTCTTTGAATAAGAGATTAGATCTCTAGAATGGTAAGGGTTTGCATCACTATGCATTGTCAAACAAGTGCATAATTCATAATACCTGTAGGCACAGTGAGTTGGGATGCTTAGACTTTTTGGACCAGATCGAGAGGATTTTGCAAAGGGGTATTTTCATGCAGGACTTGCCTGGACCATTAGCCCCTACAGACCTAGGGTTTATTGACGTTGCAGTCGAGGCCTTTATGTAGATAGTTGAAGATTAGCTTGTTGGTGGCAAGTTCTTACAAGATTTCATCTCATCTAAATGGTGCAGAGTTCATAATGTAGCCCATTCGGAGTTCACTTGCCGCTCATGTGTGGATGCCATCATTAAAGTTGGAAGATACCTAGAGTGGAAAGAAAAGTTAGACAAGGAATGCATTACAGAGAAGCCAACAAATTTTGAATCTAGAGATGATGTTGCAGTTGATGTTGAGGTGGCTCTGGAAGGGACCGAGTATAAGGAATGCAAATCCGAGGCATCGAAGTTAATAGAGGAACATTTAAGTGAAGAACTACCTGTAAAGATCAAGGAGGATGTTCCTACAAAAGTTAGTCTAATTTTTGAAAATATAGTGGAGGATGAGTTGCAAGAAAAAGGAGTTACCATACAAGCTCTTCCCTTCCAGGATGAAGATCTGATACAAACTAGATATAAAGAGTTTGTTGCCAGAATTAAGAAAGATTGGACAAACCTAAGCTATGGTGTCTGCCTAGAGGAGTTGTTGTTACCACCTTGGTGCAGGATACATGAGGAAGAGCATTCAAAATTCACATGCTTCCAATGTTAGGCAGCCATAAAAGAGGTGGAAGAACGAGTACAACTACCACAACATACAAGGGATAGACAAAAGGATACATCAAACGAGTCTCTGATGGAAGAATTTCAACGAGTTGTTGATGAATTCCCTGAAGAACATGAGGAAGAACTTAATGGAATGGCCAACATTCCTGATAACTGTGATCAAGAGTCTGAACCAAGGCCAACGAAGGAAGAATTCGGGGAGTTCCCTCATTTATCAAATTGTGTTTTTTCTCTGTCTGTTGATGAATTAAGCATTGAAAACTTACAGACTTTATGCATCAATAATGAGATAGCTAATGTGGCTCATATTGAGAAATCTATTGTACAAGACAATGTTCCTGAATTTTCATCATTGATTCCTCATGGAAATACTCCAACAGGCGAAAAGGGATCATTGTACCACCAGTGGAGACCTCTTGATGACATAGGTATCAACTCTTCACTATTGAAGAATGATGAATACGACATTCAGTCTTCGACCACACAAAATTAGGTTGTTTCTTTATTTACTAAAAATTCTGAATCTTATCAATTTGATTATGGAGGTTTAGGAAAGACAACTTGTATATGGATTGATTATGGTTTCAATGAGTTGCCTCAATTGTTGATCATTCCTGATTATGAGGTTGAATTTGAATGCTGCATTATTGAGCCTTGTTTTGCTGAATATAAAGATGAGTTTGCATTCTTGAGGACTATTACCATCACCCTGTTGCTTATTCATGCCCTGAAGAGTCAAGAAGGGGTGGGTCTCAGTTCACCCTGTCTGATGATGAGTGGTTATGAGTCTTTTGTACATAGTTAGGATAGATTGCGTTAGATTAGGGTTTTCCATTCTGGTTTTCTTTAGTTTGTTGTGGTTAGATTAGGTTTCCCTTTCTGGGTTGCTTTTGGTTTGTTTTGGTTTGTTTTGTTTTGCTCTACTCTTGTTTTAGGGGTTTCTCTATTTTCACCTGGATGTGTTGCACCTGCATAGCAAATCTATCTTCTCTGGAATTGTTCTAAGTATTTCGTTGGTGAACTTTAGTCTTGCATCTTGAAAGGACGGTTGAAGTCTCCGCCATTACCAACAGTCTTAATGTCAGATTTATAGAAGTTTGGTCACTGGTTTTGATTTGACTTTGAAGTATTCTAAAAATCTTATATCTATCGTATATCTTAAGAATCCTAATGTTCCTATAGGAATCTTTGTGAAGTTTTGTCAAGTGAAAAATCTTATTTCTACTTCAGCGCCACTGTGGTTCTCAGCCATGAGTGTGAACTTCATTGTTCATAGGTTGAAATGAAAGTGACAAAAGGAATATCAAAAGAAAGAAAAATGAAACATTGAATACCAAAAGAATAAATTCAACTTATCAGGGATACCTGAATATCTCTACCAGGGCTATGGACGCGTGGCTAGCAGTAGAGCTATGTTCAGGAGAATCACAATGATAACCTCGTTGGGGCTATGGATGCCTGATTGGAAGCGAGGCTCTATCCAGGTTGCTTTTGAAGTTAGAATCTTTACGTAGCCTGACTTGACTGAACTTGGTTTTTTGTAGTAACTTAAGGAGGGAAATGAACTCATGTGCACACACTTGGATTTTCAGTTTATGGAAGGTTTGATCTATCCTTTGGTTCTGATTCTTTAAATCTTTGCATTCTGACTTGTTTGTTTAATGGTGAGGTTGAAACCAGAGATTCTGGGTTCTCGATTCCTGTTTGTCATCAAATGCTCTGGAGCATTTTCCTAGCAGAAGTCACCATTTGTTGTGTAGTTTTCGCACACACGCCCCGCTGAAAGCAGGGACCCTCTTGCGCTTCGTTTTGGTGTTTTGGCTCTTTTTCTTTTGAGGTTTTGTCTTACCTAGGAATGTGCTTAAAATTTTTATTTTGAAAGCCTAAGTGTTTCCCCCAGGTTATTCATTGAAAATCTTGAGTTCTAGATGAATTTTGGGCTTTTGCTTGGATTCAGGATTTTCCACCCTGGTCGGATTTTCCCGGATTCTGCCCTGTCGTCAGCTTCCCGAAATTCCTTCTCTGGCTATCTTATCGATTGTATTAATGGATCCATGTGTGTTCAAAGGGGTGTATCTAACTTTGTTTTTGGGTCTCTTGGATTATTTCATGCTAGGTTGTTCAGTATTGCGTCATTTGTCATCTCCTAGCTGAGTTTTGAGCTTGCCTGTGCGCTAATGGTGGGTGAATAGGGTTTCAAACTGGAGGAAATGTCATTTCAAGTTATGTCATCTTAAAACAGGCTTGAAACACAAAAGAAAATCTAGGAAAGATTCCTCCCTTACTTTTCCTAAGTTAAATTGTTGAAATTCTGCATTGGTTCAGTGTCTGGGTGAAATCGGGACTCTTCGTCCCTTCTAAAATTTCTTCACTGTGACCCTTCAAAGTCGCTGAGATGTCATATCGATGACCTTGTATTTCGCCGAAGAGGTCTTCCTAAGCTCATATTGGATCACCGTGACAATATCATTTCCCTCACCGATAAAGTCTTTAATGCATATCAGTCGGAGAGACAAAGAGGATTTGCTGAGACCTCACCCCAAAGAAAATGTCTCATCGACATGCTTGATCATATTCGCTTTCGCCAAGACTAGCCCTAGTCGGCATGAGGTCATAGCAGGATCCAATAGCTATACCAATATTCATTTGCTTTGCCAAGACATCCATCCTTCAGTGAGACCTCCCACTGAGCATTTCACTTTTGTCAAGCTCTGTTCTTTTTAGTCATTGTAACCCTTCGAAGTCGGCGAGATGTTATAATAGTCATTCTGTGTCTCTCTGAATCCTTTTGTGCATTTGTATTTGATCACCAGGATGCAGTATTTCTCACACCGAAAGTCTTTCTGTCAGCAAGAAAAACCTCATCACCAAGAGCTCATAGCGGGCTCCTTTCGTCTTGCCAATCTTCTGTTCTATCGCTGAGACCTCCCCCTTTCGGCAAGACCTTTCACCAAACATATCCTGCTCTTGTCAAGCAAACTTCTGTCGAGGAGACACTCATGCTTCACTGAGACTTTACTGTGAGCTCCCTACTCTTGCTGAGACCTTTACTTTCGACGAGACTCCTAACGGTCGCCAGGACCTCATATCAAAACCTTTCTCTTGGCGAGCCCAAATCTTCTGTCGGGGTGACTTCATAACATCAGCAAGAGGTTATGCCAATGGAACTCTCCTTTGGCAAGACATTACATAGTCGCTGGGACCTCTAGCCAAACTCAAAACGCTTCATCGAAAACCCTCCTAAATCCATATGTTTGCTATGATAGTGTCTTTCTCACACCGAAAGACTCTTATGTTATATCGCGAGTCGGTGAGACAAGGGGGGATTCACTGTGACTTTACACCGAAGATCTCTCATCGACATGACTTTCACATTCGCTTTCGGTGAGATGTGCCCCATTCGGCATGACTTCTTTCTGAATGAAATTTGTTTTGCCAAAATACTCTCATTTTCTTCACTGAGACTCCCCCTAGTCCCCAGGACGTTACACCGAAACCACTAAGTCTTGGCGAAACCTATTCTAGTGACTTCCTTCGGTGAGGCTCCCAGAAGTCACTTAGACTTCTCAGTGAAACGATTGACTCTTGTCGTAACTTTCATTCTAGGAATCTCCATTGGTTCGGAACCTCGCCTTATCTATGGATTTCTGCCGAGTCTGGGTTTCCCCGAAATCTGGTGTCTCCCTGATCTTCCGAAGTTCCTTCTCTGGCCCGTTCTTCGCGAAAATTCTCCATGGACGGATTTTTCTGAACTTTGATGGAATATAACGAAACGAGAGATAATTGAATTTGTTGATGGTTTATGATGCATTCATTGATTATTTCATGTGACTTATTGATTGATTATGATTAGATTTAATGGTTAAGTAGGTGTTTCTTGGTTATTCCATCAGAATCTGATTGGTCTGGAATTTCTCGAATTCCTCTTTGGCTCAAATTCCGTGGATGGCTTCGAAACCCAAAATTTGTGTGATCATTTCATATGATATTTAATGGCACTTTGGTTGCATAAGACTCATTCTAACGATGTATTGGTGGTTTAACATTGCTTTCCTGTGGTTTTTATTATGTTTTTCGTGTTGAATGCAGGTTGAATCAAGTGAAGCAGCAGCTGGTTCCTCATTGTCTGATGCAGAGAAGATTAAGCTGGACATCAAGAGCAGGATCCCTAAGAACAAAGTCACTGCAGATTAGGCAGAAGGTGTTGAAGAGGATTTATAAACAAAGAAAGTAGATTGAGACACCATGAGCGGTGTATATTATGGATCCATTACCTTCTTTGAGATTATGACATGAGGAAGGAAGATTTCACCCAAGTATTTAAGTCTGGAGTAGTTGAGAGAATGGTGGCAGGATGTTTATGCACCAAGTAATGATGATTATGTGACTGAGCACCATCTAGATGATGTGGCCACCTACCTTGCAGTCATTGATAAGTATTTGGCATCTAAGGCAGATTGGGATAAGTTGGTCAAACACCCAAGGGATGAGATTGTGTCCATCGAAAGATGACTTAGGGTTTTTCCCTTACCACCAGTCGCTGGCCTGGATGTGGCGTTCTTGAAAGTACATGAAGAGCCAGATCTGAACATGGATAATAGGGAAGGGAGCTAATGATAGGCTACAACACGATTTGTGCTTCCCTATTATCTTCCCGTGCATCAGTCTGAACTTCATTGCGGATCTCAGGCCGACTTGGACGGGAAGTGCATTTACTGCTCATTTGACGGACCGTGGGTTTCTCTTGACCTAGTTGTTGTGCCATTAATGCTGCAAAACCCTTGTCTGGCCGATGGTTTCTGGGGAATTCTATATAATGGGCATTTCGCCTCATTTGTAAAAGGTTGAATAGCTAGATAGTTAAGAATTTGTAATTAGAAGATAGAAGTAGAATAGAGAAAAGTAGTTAGAAGCAAGCTAGCAAGTAGGTATTCCTCACAAACACAAAACAAAAAGCCAGAGCTGTTGCCACAAAGGGATAATTCAAAGGAAAATAATGACATTGTGATTTTAAGCCATATTTGGTATTCCCTTGTCTTTACATGGTTCTTGTTATCTCCATCTTTAAACAGCTTTGAGGAAGTTAAAATTTGGATATACCTGGATTCAATAACGCCAGATTTGGATACTGACGTTGTAGCATCCTTCGGCCCATTTTTCAGGCTCAATCGATTACAGTTGAGCTTTGCGTTATTGGACTTCATAGCCTCTGCGCGAATGATTGCGAGGATTTGTTTGATTTCGTCTGTGGGTTGTTGAATGACAAAATTATAATTTCCTCTGAAACCTTAACACCTTAGAATATTGCATCAAGTCAGAAGACGAGTTTGTTCAGGTCGGGCCAGAGATTGCTTGTAGATTGTCCATCGAAAAGCCGGTTACTATCATTGGTCTTTTAGAGGTGCCGAGCCTGTGAAGTCCCTGATGAAATTTTGACTTTCTTTTTGATTATTGTTAGATTTGATAAAAGCACAATGGATATCGTTAGATTTGGTAAATTGGATTCAGTATTTGTTGTGAATTATTGTTAACCATTGATGTCACGCGTTTGAGGCTTGCCGATGAGATTTAGTTGAAGAGAGACAGATATTACATCTCTATCCGAAGCTGTTGTTAAAGCGCAAAACATCCTGTTGATGGTTTTTTCTGCACAGAAACAACTCAGACAGAATGTAATATCCTATCTCTCTTGAAAGGTAAATCTCTATCAGCAAGCCTCAAGAGATAACCCCAAAGTCTCTAATGTCAGGTCTTGACAATGCATAAACAACTTAGTGATAAATGTGAAAATGTTGGTAATCACAATGGGACCTTACTACGAGCAAAATATTGGATCGATTTTACCAAATCTAACGATCTGGTGATGCTTCAATCCTAGATCTAACCCAATAGTCAAAGAAATGGAAAAAGGATAAGGGTTTCAGAGAGATTTCTAAATCCAATACCACTCCTAAGATTAACAATGAAAGTAACCAACACTCGAATGGACCAATCCTACAAAACTGATCTCTATTTGACCTAGAAAAATTTGCAATCTTACAGAAAACAGTGCAATCTTCTGAGGTGTTAGGATTTTCAAATTATGAACATTCATTCAACAACCCCTTTTGTAGTTGAAATGAATAAATCCTCACAATCAAACTAAGCATATAGAATATGAAGTCCAGGCTAACTTTGCAAAGCAACTAACAATCAATTGGTTGCGAAAAGTATGGACTGAAGGATTGCTACAACATTCAAGTATCGAATGATATAAATTATTGAATCAAATCTAATTTAAATGTTAACTTCCTCAAAGCAATTTTAAAGATTGCCACCATTCTCTCAACTACTCCAGACTTAAATACTTGGGTGCGATCTTCCTTCCTCACATCATAATCTTAAAGAAGGTAATGGATCCATAATATACACCACTCAGGGTGTCATCAATCTTCTTTCTTTGTTTATAAATCCTCTTCAACACCTTATGCCTAATCTGCAGTGACTTTGTTCTCAGGGATCTTCCTCTTGATGTCCAGCTTAATATTCTCTGCATCAGACAATGAGGAACCAGCTGCTGCTTTGCTTGATTCAGCCTGCATTCAACACGAAAACATAATAAAAACCATAGGAAAGCAAGGTTAAACCACCAATACATCGTTAGAATGCATCTCATGCAACCAAAGTGCCATTAAATCTCATATGAAATGATCACACAAATTTTGGGTTTCAGAGCCATCCGTGGAATCTGAGCCAGAGAGGAATTCGGGAAATTCCAAACCAACTGGATTCTGATGGAATAACCAAGAAACACCTACTTAACCATTAAATCTGATCATAATCAATCAATAAGTCACATGAAATAATCAATGAATGCATCATAAACCATCAACAAATTCAATTATCTCTCGTTCCGTTATATTGCATCAAAGTTCAAAAAAATCCATCCAAGGAGAATTTCCATGAAGAATGGGCCAGAGAAGGGACTTCAGAAGATCAGGGAGACACCGGATTTTGGGGAAATTTAGACTCGGTGGAAATCCATGGATAAGGTGAGGTTCTGAACCAACGAAGATTCCTGGAACAAATTTTTTGGCAAGAGTCAATCGTTTTGCCAAGAAGTCTCGGCGACTTCTGGGAGCCTCGCCGAAGGAAGTCACTAGACTAGGTTTCGCCAAGACTTAGTGGTTTTGGTGTAACGTCCTGACGACTAGGGGGAGTCTCAGCGAAGCAAATGAGTGTATTTCAGCCAAACAAATTTCATTCAGAAAGAAGTCACACCGAATGGGGTACGTCTCGCCGAAAGTGAACATGAAAGTCATGTCGATGAGAGATCTTCTTCGGGGTAAAGTCATAGTGAATCCCCCCTTGTCTCACTGACTAGCGATATAACATAAGAGACTTTCAGTGTGAGAAAGACACTGTCACAATAAACATATGGATTTAGGAGGGTTTTCGGTGAAGCATTTTGAGTAACCTCTTGCCGACGTTATGAAGTCACCCCAACATAATGAAATTAACCAACACTCGAATGGACCAATCCTACAAAACTAATCTCTATTTGACCCAGATAAATCTGCAATCGTACAGAAAATAGTGCAATCTTCTGAGGTGTTTGGATTTTCAAATTATGAACATTCATTCAACAACCCTTTTTGCAGTTGAAATGAACAAATCCTCACAATCAAACTAAGCATACAGAATATGAAGTCCAGGCTAACTTTGCAAAGCAACTAACAATCAGTTGTTTGCGAAAAGTATGGACTAGAGGATTGCTACAACATTCAAGTATCAAATCACAAACATTATTGAATCAAATCTAATCTAAATGTTAACTTCCTCAAAGCAATTTTAAAGATGGAATAACAAGAACCATGCAAGACAAGAGAATACAAATATGGCACCAAATCACATTGTCATTATTTGCATTCGAATTATCCACTGTAGCAACAACTCTAGCTTTTTGTTACAATATTTTCTTGAAATCACAATGTGACCTTACTACAAGAAAAATACTGAATCAATTTTATCAGATCTAACAATTTGATGATACTTTAATCCTAGATCTAACCCAATAATCAAAGAAATGGAAAAAGATAAGGGTTTCAAAGAGATTTCTAAATCTAATACTACTCCTAAGATTAACAATGAAAGTAACCAACATTGAAATGGACCAATCCTTCAAAACTGATCTCTGCTTGACCAAGATAAATCTGCAATCTCACAGAAAATAGTGCAATCTTCTGAGGTGTTAAGATTTTCAAATCATGAACATTCATTCAACAACCCTATTGCAGTTGAAATTAACAAATCCTCACAATTAAACTAAGCACACTAAATCTGAAGTCCAGGCTAACTTTGCAATGCAACTAACAATCAGTTGGTTGTGAAAAGTATGAACTGAAGGATTGCTACAACATTCAAGTATCGAATCAAAAACATTATTGAATCAAATCTAATCTAAATGTTAACTTCCTAAAGCAATTTTAAAGATGGAATAACAAGAACCATGCAAGACAAGAGAACACAAGTATGGTACCAAATCACAATATCATTATCTGCATTCAAATTATCCATAGTAGCAACAATTCTAGCTTTCTGTTACAACATTTGCTTGAAATTCTGGGTTTTCGATTCCTATTCGTCATCAAATGCTTTGGAGCATTTTCCCAGCAGAAGTCGCCATTTGTTGTGCAGTTTTCACACACATGCCCCGTTGAAAGTAGGGACCCTCTTGTGCTTCGTTTTGGTGTTTTGGCCCTTTTTCTTTTGAGGTTTTGTCTTACCTAGGAATGTGCTTAAAATGTTTATTTCTAATGCCTAAGTGTTTCCCCCAGGTTATTCATTGAAAATCTTGAGTTCTGGATGAATTTTGAGCTTTTGCTTGGATTCAGAATTTTCTGCCTTGTTGTCGGCTTCCCAAAATTCCTTCTCTGGTTGTATTATCGATTACATTAATGGCTCCATGCATGTTCTGAGGGGTGTATCTAACTTGGTTTCTGGGTCTGTTGGATTATTTCATGCTAGGGTTGTTCAGTATTGCGTCATTTGTCATCTCCTAGCTGAGTTTTGAGCTTGCCTGTGCACTAATGGCGGGTGAATAGGGTTTCAAACTAGAGGCAATGTCATTTCAAGTTATGTCATCTTAAAACGGGCTTGAACGCAAAATAAAATCTAGGAAAGATTCCTCCTTGACTTGTCCTGAGTTAAATTGTTGAAATTCTGCATTGGTTCAGTGTTTGGGTGAAATCGGGACTCTTCGTCCCTTTTGAAATTTCTTCGCTGTGACCCTTCAAAGTCACTGAGATATCATATCTATCACCCTATAGTTCACCAAAGAGGTCTTCCTAAGCTCATATTGGATCACCGTGACAATATCATTTCCCTCACCGATAAAGTCTTTTATGCATATCAGTCGGCGAGACAAAGAGGATTCGCTGAGACCTGACCCCGAAGAAAATGTCTCATCGACATGCTTGATCATATTCACTTTCACCAAGACTAGCCCTAGTCGGCATGAAGTCATAGCGGGATCCAGTAGCTTTACCGATATTCATTTGCTTCTCCAGGACATCCATCCTTCAGCGAGACCTTCCACCGAGCATTTTTCTTTTGCCAAGCTCTGCTCTTTTCGGTCACTGTAACCCTTCGAAGTCAGCGAGATGTTATATTAGTCATTCTGTGTCTCGCCGAAGCCCTTCATGTGTTTGTATTTGATCGCCAGGATGTAGTATTTCTCACGCCGAAAGTTATTTTTTCGGCAAGACAAACCTCATCGCCAAGAGCTCATAGCGGGCTCCTTTCGTTTTGCCAATCTTCTGTTCTGTCGCTGAGACCTCCCCCTTTCGGTGAGACCTTTTTCCGAACATATCCTACTCTTTTCGAGTGACCTTATGTCGAGGCGACATTCATGCTTCGCTGAGACCTTATCGCGAGCTCCCTACTCTTGCCAAAACTTTGGTTTCGGTGAGGCTCCTAACAGTCGCCAGGACCTCATAGAGAAACCTTTCTCTTGGTGAGCCCAGATTTTCTATCGGGGTGACTTCATAATGTCGGCAAGAGGTTATGCCGATGGAACTCTCCTTCGGCGAGACATTACATAGTTGCTCGGACCTCTAGCTGAACTCAAAATGCTTCACTGAAAACCCTCCTAAATCCATATGTTCACTGTGACAGTGTCTTTCTCACACCGAAAGTTTGTTATGTTATATCACTAGTCAGTGAGACAAGGGGGGATTCGCTGTGACTTTACCCCAAATAAGATCTCTCATCGACATGAATTTCACATTTGCTTTCGGCGAGACGTGCCCCATTCGGCATGACTTCTTTTCGAATGAAATTTGTTTGGCCAAAATACACTCATTTGCTTAGCTGAGACTCCCCCTAGTTGCCAGGATGTTACACCGAAACCACTAAGTCTTGGCGAAACCTATTCTAGTGACTTCCTTAGGTGAGGCTACCAGAAGTCACTAAGACTTCTCGGCGAAACGATTGAATCTTGCTGAAACTTTCATTCCAGGAATCTCCATTGGTTCAAAACCTCGCCTTATCCGTGGATTTCTGCCGAGTCTAGATTTCCTCGAAGTCTGGTGTCTCCCTGATCTTCCGAAGTCCCTTCTCTGGCCCGTTCTTCATAGAAATTCTCCCTTGACGGATTTTTTTGAACTTTGATGGAATATAATGAAACGAGAGATAATTGAATTTGTTGATGGTTTATGATGCATTCATTGATTATTTCATGTGACTTATTGATTGATTATGATCAGATTTAATGGTTAAGTATGTGTTTGTTGGTTATTCTGTCAGAATCCGATTGGTCTGGAATTTCTCAAATTCCTCTCTGGCTTAGATTCTGTGGATGGCTTCAAAACCTAAATTTTTTGTGATCATTTCATATGAGATTTAATGGCACTTTGGTTGCATGAGACACATTCTAACGATGTATTGGTGGATTAACCTTGCTTTTCTGTGGTTTATATTATGTTTTCGTGTTGAATGTAGGCTGAATCAAGCAAAGCAGCAGCTGGTTCCTCATTTTCTGATGCAGAGAAGATTAAGCTGGACATCAAGAGTAGGATCCTTGAGAACAAAGTCATTGCAAATTAGGAAGAAGGTGTTGAATAGGATTTATAAAAAAAGAAAGCAGATTGATGACACCCTGAGTGGTGTATATTATGGTTCCATTTCCTTCTTTGAGATTATGACGTCAGGAAGGAAGACCGCACCCAAGTATTTAAGTCTGAAGCAGTTGAGAGAATGGTGGTAGGACGTTTATGCACCAAGTAATGATGATTCTGTGTCCAAGCACTAGCTAGATGATGTGGCCACCTACCTTGCAGTCATTGATAAGTATTTGGCGTATAAGGCAGATTGGGATAAGTCGGTCAAAAACCTAAGGGATGAGATTGTGTCCATCGAAAGACAACTTAGGGTTTTTCCCTTGCCACCAGTCGCTGGCCTGGATGCGGCGATCTTGAAAGTACATGAAGAGCCAGACCAGAGTAGGGATAATAGGGAAGGGAGCTAATGATAGGTTGCGGCACAATTTGTGCTTCCCTATTATCTTCCAGCGCATCAGTCTGAACTGCATTGCGGATCTTAGGCCGACTTGGACGGGATGTGCATTTACTGCTCATTTGACCGACCATGGGTTTCTCTTGACTGAGTTGTTGTGCGGCGTGCCATTAATGCTATAAAACCCTTGCCTGGTCGACAGTTTCTAGGGAATTCTATATATTGGGCATTTCGCCTCTTTGTAAAGGTTTGAATAGTTAGGTTGTTAGAAATAGTTAGACAGTTAGAAAATATTTGGAAGTGAATAGAGCAAGTTATCAAGTAGGTATTCTCAAGCAAATGTTGTAACAAAAAGCTAGAATTGTTGCTATAGTGGATAATTTGAAGGAAAATAATGACATTGTGATCTGGTGCCATAGTTGTATTGTCTTGTCTTGCATGGTTCTTTTTATTCCATCTTTAAAATTGCTTTGAGGAAGTTAACATTTAGATTAGATTTGATTCAATAATCTTTGTGATTCGATACTTGAATGTTGTAGCAATCCTTCAGTCCATACTTTTCACAACCAACTGATTGTTAGTTGCTTTGCAAAGTTAGTCTGGACTTCATATTCCGTATGCTTAGTTCGATTGTGAGGATTTGTTCATTTCAACTGCAAAAGGGGTTGTTGAATGAATGTTCATAATTTGAAAATCCTAACACTTGAGAAGATTGCACTGTTTTCTGTAAGATTGCAGATTTATCTGGGTCAAATAGAGATCAGTTTTGCAGGATTGGTCCATTCGAGTGTTGGTTACTTTCATTGTTAATCTTAGGAGTAGTATTGGATTTAGAAATCTCTCTAAAACCCTTATCCTTTTTCCATTTCTTTGACTATTGGGTTAGATCTAGGATTGAAGCATCACCTGATCGTTAGATTTGGTAAAATTGATTTAGTATATTTTTCTTATTGTAAGGTCCCATTGTGATTACCAACATTTTCACATTTATCATTGAGTTGTTTATGCATTGTCAAGACTTGACATTAGAGACCTTGGGGTTATCTCTTGAGGCTTGTTGATAGAGATTTAGCTTTAAAGAGAGATAGGATATTACATTCTATCTGAGTTGTTGCTGTGCAGAAAACACCATCAACATAACCTAAGTGTCTTGGGATGATATCAAGAAAATATGTCACAACTACTCTCGAACAATTGTTAAGAAGGGTAGAGGTCATCAAGCCACAGTTGGAAAATTTTCTACTAATGGAGTTTCACAGATGGAGATCACACATTTGCTGTCTGATTTCAAGTAGGATATCATAAACAACATGGCTACATAGTTGGATACTATGTAAGCTCGAAAGAAACATGAGGAAGCTGAAACAATCTTGGTTGAGTTTTATCCACATTGCAGACAAAAGAAACGTGACTGCAGATGTAAGATGGTGGCTAACTTGGAGGCTAAGCAATTACCTACTGATTTTAAGATAGTAGAGGGTGATGATGACCAAGTATTCTTCGTTGCACAAAGGCGACCATGGGCTCAAATACAAGGTTTGCCTCAAGACCCTTTGAATTTTGGTAATCCTTATTCTAATTACAATAATCAATGGCAACCTACATATGGCCCATCACCACCTTGGAATACTTCTCAACTACACTGGCCTAACTATCAGAGTCCTCAATGGCAACTCCTCAAGGAGGTTGGAAATAGCCACAAGAACAATGGACTCCACCCCAAGGTAATTGGCAGTAGAATCCTCAATGGAGAGATTCTCAACAATGGCAGAACCAATCTTCTGGATCCCTGTAGCTTCAGCAGCCACAACCTCTGGCCCTCATGAAACCTCCTGCTACACCTGTAGCAAATACTGACCCTCCAAAACAAACACCTATGCCTGCTCAACCATTGCCAAATCATAATAATAAGCAGCAACAACAATAACAACCTATGTATTTTGCAGAAGCCAATCAGTATCCAACTTATGCCCTCAATATTAATGATATCCATCTCAGGTCTGGAACCACTCTCCCTGCTCCACAACCGTCTGTAATTACAGAGATTCCAGACTCTACCTCTGAATAGCATACTGATCCTCTAGAACATATACCTGTATCAGATACTATCTCTAAGGAGCTTGTCCTGCAGCATCAGGCCAAACTGCCTTTTCCTCAGAGATTTAAAATTACTACATCCAAGTCTATGGAAGAGCCTACCTTTGATATTTTGGATCAGCTAAATAATGTACACATTCAAATTCCCCTTTTTCAAGCCATTAAAGATGTCCCAATTTATGGAAAAACTATTAAGGAGGCATGTTTAAAGAAACTAGGAAGAAAGAAAAATGATCCCCAAACTATCCATGTTTTAGGATAGTTGGCAGATATTATGTTAGGGAAGGTGGTCATTCCAAAATATACTGACCCTAGGAGTCCTATGGTAAAAATAAATATTAATGGCCAGATAGTAAAGAATGTTTTGATTGACCTTGGTGCAGCCATCAATGTAATGACCAAGAATACTATGGAGTATTTTAATATCCTAACCATTCGGTCTACACCTACCATTCTGCAGCTTGCTGATAGTTCCACAGTAACACCTATTGGAGTGATAGAAGATGTCATTGTCATCCTTGAGTCTTGGGAATACCTAGCAGATTTCACCATATTGTCCACTAAGGCAACTTTGGGAGAATATCCTATCATCCTAGGTAGACCATGGTTAGCTACAACTGATGATTTTATAGGATGCCGTTCAGGAGACATGACAATTTTTGATGGTCAGTCAAGAAAGAAATTGGCTTTATACCCACCTGCCCAGCCTCAGCCAAACTTGTCTCAACCAATTTGGCCAGATTTAGGAGAGGAAATTGAAGAAGTCAATTCATTGGCTCAGCTAATGATGCTGCAAACTAATCCATTTTCCCAGCTTCAAAGTGAGGATGGCCTGATTTTACACATTTTGTAGTCCAACTATGATCTGAGTAGCCCATTTGTTCTAGATAGTTGTCTTCAGTAGTGTTTTCTGTAGCAACTGAATCTTGAGAGCCTGCCACCTAAATTTCTTGCAGTTTATCACAATTTGCTTCCACATGAAATTCATACACCACCTTTATCAACAACCTCCATGAATGATCTTACCAAGCAAGTAGAAGTGTCTCTAGGCCGCTATCTGAAAATCAATAATAAACTGCCTCAATCTCAAAAAACTACCCTAGTCATAATGCTGCAAGATCAACACAGATCTTTTGCATGGGACTATGGGGATATGAAGGGAATAGATTCTCAACTCTATACTTATAAGATCTACATTAAGGAAGACGATTCACCTATTAGGCAGCCTCAAAGAAGGATAAACCCAACAGTTAGGGAAATAGTTAAAAAAGAGCTCCAAAAATTGTTTGATGCTGGTTTTATCTACCCCATTTTAGATAGTCAATGGGTATCTCCATTGGTGATTGTTCCCAAAAAAGGTGGAAAATGGAGAGTTTTTGTAGACTATAGGGAGCTAAACACAACAACTAAAAAAGATCACTTTCCATTGCCATTTGTTGACCAAGTGCTAGACTCATTGTCTAGTAAAAAGTATTTCTCCTTTTTGGATGGATATAGTGGGTATAATCAAATTAAAATTGCCCCTGAGGATCAAGACAAAACAACTTTTACCAGTTCATGGGGTACTTTTTCCTACTTTGTCTTACCTTTTGGCCTATGTAATGCACCTACAACATTTGAAAGGGTAGTGATCAATATTTTTGCTGACAATTCTCATGATTCTATGGAGATCTACATGGATTACTTCACCACTTATGGAGTTACTTATGAAGAAGCATTAGAAAATTTGGAGAAAGTGTTGAAAAGATTTAAGGAGCAAAATTTGTCTTTGAATAGTGAGAAGTGCTTTATGATGATGCAAGAGGGAATTGTTTTAGGCCATCATATCTCTCAAGCAGGAATTCAAGTTGATCCTGCAAAAATAGAAGTCATTCTAACTTTGCAAACACCTATGAAACAAAAGGATGTTAGAAGCTTCCTAGGACATGCTGGATATTATAGAAGATCTGTCAAAGATTTCAATAAAATAGCCAGTCCATTATATGCCTTATTGACTAAGGATTCTAAATTTAACTGGACTGAGGCCTGCGACAAATCTTTTCCTGCAGCTTAAGAACTTACTTACTCAGGCACCTATTCTTCAAGGACCAAAGTGGAGTTTTCCCTTTCATATACACACAGATGCTTTTGATTATTCCAGAGGGGTAGTTTTAGGATAGAAAGAGAATTCCATAGAGCATGCCATATATTTCATTAGCAAAAACCTTCAAGGCCCTAAATTAAACTATATTGTCACAAAGAAAGAATTGCTAGCAATTGTGTATGCCCTAAACAAGTTTCGACATTATGTCATTGGTTACCAAATATTTGTCCATACAGATCATGCAGCAATAAGGTACCTTATGAATAAGCCTGCCATATCTAGCAGATTAGCAAGATGACTCCTATTGTTGCAAGAATTTGATATCACAGTTATTGATAAGCCAGGCTAGGCTAATGTGGTGGCTGATTTCTTGTCAAGACTTCAAACAACTACACCTGCCACCCTTGAGGTAATTGATGATAGCTTTCCCGATGAACATCTATTTTCTATTGCTACTAAAACTCCATGGTATGCAGATATTGCAAATTATTTAGCAACCAACAAGATTCCAGCCCACTTCTCACCAAAGGAAAGACAATTGTTGGTAGATAAAAGTTTTAATTTTTCATGGATTGCAGACTATTTATTTTACACAGGACCTGACCAAGTCATGAGAAGGTGTGTTAGGGAAGATGAGACCTATGAAATTTTGCATGCCTGTCATGATGAGCCATGTGGTGGGCACTTTGTAGCCAAGAGAACATCTATGAAAGTTCTTGCTACAAGATACTATTGGCCCACACTACACAAAGATGCTACAGCCTACACCAGAAAATGTGACAACTGTCAATGCATGGGGAGACCAACAAGGTCTAATGAAATGCCCCTGTATCCTCAAGTGGTAGTCAGTCCCTTTGACAAGTGGGGCATGGATTTTGTTGGGCCTATTGATCCTCCATCCAATGGGAAATCATACATTTTTGTTTGCATTGATTATGTAACCAAGTGGGTGGAAGTGAAAGAAATGACACATGCTTATGATAATAAAGTTGTTGAGTTCCTATATGAGCAGATTTTTTACTTGGTTTGGAGTCCCAAGGGAACTTGTTACTGATCAAGGAGCTCATTTTACATCAAACTTAATCACTACATTGATGAATGATTACAAGATCAGGCACATAAAGTCTAGCCCCTATCACCCTCAAGCCAATGGTCAGACAGAGGTTACCAACAGAGAAATTGAGGCAATCCTTACTAAGACAATACAATTACACAAGAAGGATTGGAGTAGTCGCCTTCCTGAAGCAGTCTGAGCCTATTGGACATGGAAAACAACTACAGGGTTCACTCCTTTTGAGTTACTCTATGAAAAAATTGCCATGTTGCCAATAGAATTTGAGCATAAGACCTTCAGGACTGCTCTCTAGCTTAACATTGATATTTCAGAAGCCCAAAAGGAACGCCTCCTGCAGCTGAATGCATTGGATGAGATAAGGAAAGCTTCCCTGTAGCATACTGAAGCTATCCAATAGCAAAGAAAAAAATGGCATGACAACCATATCAAAACTAAACAATTCTCTGCCAGTGATTGGGCACTGCTCTATGACTCCAGGTACAAGGAAAATCAAGGTAAACTCACCACAAGATGGCTTGGTCCTTATGAAATAGAAAATGTGTTTGATAATGGTTCAGTTCAGTTAGCTATAATAGATCATATCCGATTCAAGCTACTGGTTAATGGACACCGTCTTAGGTTGTATCATAAGCCAACGTCCAAAGAAGAATTTATGAAGCAATTTGTTTCAGATGCGGCTACTGATCTTCCTACAGCAAAAGGCTTCAGCCTTTCTCCTGCAACATCTCTTTAAAATTCTATGTTGCATGCCCATAATAAAGGTTTCCTTTTTAAGGAAGCCACTTTCTCCATTTTTCATCCATCACCACCATTCATTCCCTCTTCTTCCATGTCACCTATCCATGTCATCCATCCTGTCGTACCACCCTCATTTATGGTCTCAATTTCAACCATCATTTCATGCTGAGCTGTGATCTTTCCTAGTATGTACGAGAAATTATTACAAGGTACATGATATCTTTTATTGTCACATCGTTTATTTATTTCATTTATTCATTAATTGCTATGTACATATCAATCATCATTGCCTATTCTTCGCCTATCCTTTCACACATGTGTGGACACATGCCAAATTTTTAGTAGGGGGTGGGGATAATCCATTACAACTTTTTCTTATGCCATTGTCACAACTATTAAGACATTTTTATTTTCTTGTACTTACCAAGTATGACTGCGTGCTTTCATCCTAAACAATAATTAACTGCTTGATTTGAGTAGTTTTTAACAATCATTTCATGCATTTATCCTTTGTGTCATTCTTGGAAAAGAAAAGAAAAGTGACGGCAGGACAGAAAGAAGCAGGGTAGAAGAAGTTTTTCAAATTTTCAGAAGAAGTTTGAGTTTCAGGAATCTCTGTAGGGATAATTTGTGAATATGGGTGGCCAATTAGTAAGACATGAGCCTATAGCTCATGAACCCTTGACACAAAATCCTCAAGCAGTTCAGGAATTTAGCAATTGCAGTTGGTTGAATTATTTTTTGAGGATAGATTCCTATAATGAGGAAGCTGTAGGTGAGTTTTTGGGAACTCTTTCAGAGGGAGAAGCTACAGTGTGGGGTTTGATAGTAGCCATTATAGAAGAGTAGATTGCAGAAGTAACTGGGCTTCCGGCGGTAGGAGAAAATTTTTCTTCAGGGATAGATGTTGTATCTACTAGGGAAGAATTCATAATACCAATAGATGGACCCTTGGAGGTTTCCAAACAAGGATGCAAACAGGTGTCACCGCCTCCTCCATACTCGGAATATGCCACCTTCATAATTAGGTACTTGACTTGTGAGGGACATTTTTCCTATTTGCATTCCTATCATTTTAAACTTTTGAGTCATATGAGGCATGGCTTAGCTGTCTTTGTTCTAAATTTTTTGTTAAACCTTTTGAAAAATTGTGCCCATGAAACCCAGAGGGGTAGGGACAACTCTATCGCCCATCATGCCCTCATTAAATTCTTGATTGAGCATTCCCTGAGGGATGTATTACCCCTTTCTTGGCAAGAATTTGTTGCCTAGAAGGGTCTACAACCTCCAGAGCCTCCTAAAGCACTCCCTACACAACACAAGAAAAAAAAAAAGATAGTAGAATCTACAAGTAGGGCAGCAGAGTAAGAATCATCTGCTCCTGCAGCACTTAGTCTTGTAGCCTCCCCACCAAAGCCCTCTACCCAAGTACAAACCAAGTCTGCTGGTAGAAAAGAAAAAGGGAAAATGAAGGTAGGAGAGTCATCTAGGGTAGAACAAACCCCAGAATCTGACCCTCATGTTCAAAAGCGAAAATGTTCTACTCCACTCTCTCCTGCAACATCTTCCCCTGTAGCAGTTTCTCTTGCAGCAACACCTGTTGCCACTGTAGTTTCACTATCATCTTCTCTTGCTGAGTCTGAATCCTTTAGGCATGTGTTGGGTGTTTTTTTTGTAAACCAGGTTGGTCTCCTATTCTACCTATGGAGTAGCCAACTCCAATCAAGGGCAGCTCGGAGGACCTGGACCAACTGACAAGATCAAAAGATCTTCTGCACTTTAGGCTCTACAGAACCAGGGCGGGTATACCCACACAATGCCTTAAACAAGACTGGCTATTGATTTTTATAGTAGATGACTCCTGATGCCAAGTGTTGAGAACATCAAATAGGGCTAGATTCTTAGTAACACAATACTTGCAGCAACCAGGAGGTAGGGAAAGACATCAAACAAGTTTGATTAAATAAAATGATTGATCTTGAGCAAGAAGACTAGAACCCTAAAGACATACAACAAATATCATATTAGTGCCATTATTCTTGGGCTAGGAGTCACAATAACCTGCAAATAGAAGGAACCATTACTCTGGACATAAAAAATTCTTTGCAAGATTAACCTTATTAGTCTCACAACTAGTGATAATATCTATAAGACTACTTATCAAATCCTCCTATCATACATGTGAATCTCTGATATGATTAAAGCATTTAACTTATTCCTTGAATAAGAGAAACAACTAGAACAAACAGAAAAACATTATGTTAAAATGGTTAATGAAATGATCCTTGATCAACTTTCATTAACAATCCATACACACAATACAAAGGAGAGACTTAAAGACCTCAATCTATACATTTAGATTCATACATGTGTCCAAGACCTCACAATTTAACTGATTATAGACCCTAGACCCTAAACTCTGATAGTAATCTGACTCTGTGACTCGGTGCCCTTCTCTTCAGATTTGGTTCTAACTTCTGGCCGAAGACCCTTACAAATGATTCAAAAATTCCTTTTAAATAGTCCAGGGAGTGCCATCCAGCTCAGAGCCACATCAACATGCCATGTTAGACCCCAACTACATCGTGACCAATCAAAACCCTCGCAGTGACCTTCAACAACTTCTCTGGTCACATAAATGCCTCTGGTCGGATATCTGTCAGGAGAGACATTCCCTCACAAACAAAGATCAATCAACCTACACCAAAACTGCCGCCAAATCCGCATGCTCATACTCGATCCATGCCATCCTTGTCCCAGAGTCGCGTCGCCATGAATGCTAGCTCAGCGGAGCCAGCGACCAACTCTCTATCGCCATGAATGCTCCAGGCTTCTGGTTTTCATGCACAAACACCCTCCAAACCCTAGTTGTGCACATGTTTGAATCTTCACTATCAATCACTGAGATCAGACGGCTGTTGTTTAAATATCATTGGACCGTTGAAATAGGCCACCACTGTCGGCAAGACAAAGTGGTGTCGGGAAGACCTCCAGGCGACAAAAATAGTTACACCGAAGTCATTAGGCATATCGGCCAGACAGAAGGAACTCGGGGAGATGTCTGGCCAAAGAGAACATGTTATATCGAGGGGCCAACACAATCGGCGAGACAGGAAATGGTCGGGGAGACATCTCCCCGAAGAAAATAACTCTCACCAAAGAGCCTTTGAAAGAAACCCCCTATGCGATGTCGCTGTGACTTTATGTTTCTTTCGCCGATGCAACCTTCTCCCTTATGAATGTCACTATAGCATACTGTCATCGGGGAAACCTCATGTAGAATATATTGTGTCATACCGAGAGCCCTTCATTCACTCGTAGTTGCTGAGACATTATAAAACCTATGCCAACGAAGACCCTTATGCGTCGGTTGGTATAACAAGCCAACATCGCCAAGACCTTTCAACGAAAGGTATAACCCACACCGAAAGAAAATCACAAGATACCATCGGCAAGGCTCAACAGATTCTCTATGAAATATATCGATGCCTCAAGCCTTTTCCGATAGAACCCCTATTTGATCGCCAAAACAAAAACTAGGGTCTCACCGACAACCACTTGTAAATAAATTCCAGTCGTTGTGATAAATGATAAGTCTTGCCGATAGGCAACTCAGACTTATGCAAGCAAAAACGCACAATGGGGGGCAGCCAAAAGGATCTTGGGGAGACCAAGGGGAGTTGGGAAGACCTCACCCCGAGTGGACACCAACACACCGATGGGAAAATCCCATCGGTGAGACACAAAGAAGTCAGGGAAACATCTCCCCGACCTCAACCAACATAGGCCGACAAAGATTTTAGGGAGACAAGCTGGGGTCGCCAAGAGGTAATCCCAAGCACCAAAGGTCTCAGCAAAAACAATGTGGGGCCAGTGAAAATGGTAGCAAGGGGCCGGTTAACGACAAGACAAAGGGGCTCGGGGGGAACTTAAGTTGTAGGTGTACCGGCCAGGCAGGTCAATGAATCAAAAAGCCAGTGGAATGGGAACCAAACAAGGTCGGAGCCAGAACCAGGAAAGAGACGGAGTCAGAGCTAGAGTAGGGGAAGAAACAAAAACCAAAATGACACCCGAGACCAAAACCCAACCCAGATCCACCTCCACAAAAGACAAAGGAAGGGAGACAGGAGCAGAACAGAACCTGAAACTGGAACCCCTGAAAAGGTTCCAAAACCTGTTCTCATTCCGATCCTGCACCCGCCAAAGGAAACAAAGCAAAAAAAACAAAGGGAAGAATGCAGAGAGGAAAATGACCAGCGACCGACGCAGGGTAGAAAGGAAAAGAAACTCCAATCACGCAGAATCAGAACCAGGACGGATGCTTGAACATGAATTAGAACTTCAGAATTTGGAAAAGTTCTAGTTCCGTTCAAGCATCCATTCTGCCTCCGATAAAACAAAAGAAAAGCCAAGGAAAGCAAAAGAGAAAGGGGAACCGAACTAAAATCCAAAAAACGGGGAAAAGAAAAGCCAAGAAAAACCCTAACACAGGCCGTCCCACCGGAGAGGTGAAAACTAGCACGCTGGGCTCAACCCTTATGGGAGCCCATTTAACCCACGTGCTAAAATGAAAGATAAGACTCACAAGCCAAGGATTTGCAATGAAAAACAAGGGCACATAACCAGAACCTGAAAGACAACCAAAAAAGGCTCTAACAACATGTTAGAAAGATGAAAGCCATGAAAGTGTCTCCTGCAGCTGTTACTTTAGAAACATTGCCAAAAAGAGTTTCATCAAGGAAATAGTATAAAGTTACCTCAACCTCTGTTCAACATGAAATTATAGTAATTATTGAGGAATATGAAGAATTCAGTCATGATGTTTCTCAGAATGTATCTAAGAATGTTCCACAAAGTCCATCTGTTATTCCTAGGGAAGTGCAAACTAAGATAGTGGAAGTTGAGGAAGCACAACATGGTGGTGGTAATGAAAGGGGGATGCCAAGTCTTGATGACTTGGCTGAAGTAGTTAGGCAAGTTTTAGAAGAAACACAATCTCCTCCTAAGTAGCAATAGGAGTCCATCCTGTAGCAAGAGGAAGAACAACTTGAGCAATCTGAAGTGTCCAATGAAACCCCATTAACCCCTGAAACTTGTCGAGCATTGGTTGTTTATAAAAGGACATTGTTGATTGAATATTTGGAATATCTTAGGATTACATGGAGGCCTGTTACATTTCAAACTTTGAGTTTCTACCATTTAGCTAGAACTAAAATTCAACAAAGTCTTTGGGAAGAAGAAATGAAGAAATTGAAAGACAAAAATAGGAAATTCAAGAAATGGAAGAGAAAATGAATGAAATGGTGAAGATAACTGGTAAAATTATGGAATGTAGACCACCACCAAGGGTATATGCTATGTGCCTTAAAGAGAAATTTCTTTGGTTCCAATTGATTAGAATTTCAAGAAATTTAGACCCTGTCATTCACACAGCTAAGGAATTTATGATGCATATCAAGTAGCACCTAGTTGGCTGAAAAATTATTTATGTGAGTTTTATTTGCATGGTTTGCTAATTCCCTCTGAAACAAAGTGGAATCCGTATCTCTACATTGGTGACATTCATCTGAGGTCACTCATGTCTTGGGCGGCCAATGAAACTAACTATGGAAGACAATTAGAGGCTTATGAAGAGGCTGAAAGGAATGAGCTTATTCCACTGCAACCTAAAAGCTCAGCTCCCCAGACAATTCTAAGAAGTTGGCTTACTGTTGTGTATGGATTCAATGATCAGATAGAAAAAATGAAAATATTTGATATCAGGAAGTAGGTGTATGATGAGTTCAAAGACCAAACATATCTGTTTTGGAAGCTTTCATCTTCCAAAATTGAAACAAGATGGGAAAAATTGACAGTTGGTCTGAGGAAATTTGAGCCTCATAGCCCTCTAAAATTTAAGGAAGCCATCAGAAGGACAAAGAAGTATATGTAACTTGGTCTCCAGAGAAGGTTTGAGTTATGGTTACCATTAAAATTTTGACCTCCACTTTTGATGTGGCCACTTTACCCTTATTGGGCTACAAATGTTAATGAGGATGCAGAAACCCGCAGGTATGAGAGATGGAAAAGTTTTAGAGGTTTCTACTACAAATTCAGAACTTCATTACAGGGCCATACTACTCCTACTGATTTCAGAGAAACAACTATAAAGCTTAATGCTGGAGGACCATCATTAGGATAAGTAGGGGGCAAATGATGAGCTCGAAATATGCTCATAATTTGAATATTGTGATGTATTTTTAATACCCTTACTCTTATTGCTGATGGTTGTTTTAACTCTTTGATTTAAGGTTTTTCGGGTAGTATCCTATAGCAACACATTCCTATATTCCTACAGCTTAACATCTTTATGTGTCTGTATTAATTGCCCTGTTTGACCTCCCGAATGACTGATATAATGCATGTGGTTTTTGGATAATGAAATGGATTTAATATGTGATTAATGAATGTGTATCATGTTATTTTCCACGCGTGCTTTCTTTCGCTTCTGTTGCCATGTGCATCACAGGTTGTTGAAGGAAGCATGAACGAGTTAAAGCGTAATAGATCTCGATCCTGCAGTAAAGTCCATTTCCAGCACAGCATCAAGGAAGTTGTTCCAGCAAAGACTCTCTGACCGGGTTGTTGGGAGGAAATCTAAATGATCATTATTCTAGGAAGAGTGGAATACTAAATTCTCTCTGAATCGTGTTGAACAGATATGCCTTCATTTATGAGAAGTCTGTTCCCCGATTTTAGGATGCATTTATGTCCACGTCTTTCTCTGTTAGAGTTAGGTAGTTAGTTGCTTTTCTAATATAAATAAGTGTTCCTCCTGCATGAGTGAGCAACAAAGTGTGTTAAAGTTAGTATTGTATGTGCATAAAATTGGTCACGTCTAAGTAATCCCGACATTTAATTAGATATTTATTATTTAATTAATTTCTCTAAGTCTTCTACATGTAATTAAATTTAATCAATTTAATTATATTGTTCATTCATTTTATTCTCCCACTATAATTGAATAAATTTATTTTATTTAATTATTTCACATGTCTACTTGATTAATTAAATAAATGCATTTTATTTATTTAAATTAATTATCATCTTTTGAATTTAATTAAATCTTTTGTTTTAATTAAATTTAAATATTTATTTTCTTCTATTTAAAACTTTGTTCTAATTAATTAAATATGTTCTTTAATTAATTTCATACACATGTCATTTCTTCAAATTTAATTAAAGATCTGCTTTCTTCAAATCATAATTAAATATTTCATTTAATTATGAAAACTTTTGATTTCCTCAAAATCTTAATTAAGAAAAATCTACATGCACCCATAAATAAATAATTGAATTTGATAATTCATTATTTATCTTCTCAATATCTTTCCATTATCTTCTAAAAAAGATGATTTTTTTAGTCATCTCATCTTATCTCTTCCATGAAAATGGAAAAATCCTGCTTTATTCGTTTTCTTCTATTTTTCTCTCCAGTCTCATCCATCTTCGGCCGTTCGATTTGTCAGGAATTATCACAGCTGTTGATCAACTCAGCCAATCAAAGTCCTCAAAAAACTCTATAAATACATGTGTGAATTCAAGCATTGGTTACGTACACACATATATACAGACACACACACACACACAATTACACTTACGCACTTGCATCTTTAGCATTCTAGCAATAATCATATCTTAGCAATAATCTTATCATAGCATAGCATAATCGTGCATCTTAGTATAGTATGCATTTTAGTTTAAATCTCATTCTCTAGTAGTCCATTTCGTTGAGCTTTGAATACTAAATATGAGAGCAACTTGAATCAATGAAACGCTGGAGATAGGGAGCAATAAAACGACTTCAAAGAAAGTTGCACTAAGAGTTTGTTTATTTTTCTTTAAGCTTATTGAATGTGTTTTGAATTCATTATGATAGGCATAATTTCATACACACATAAAATGGCACCCACCGTGGGGCCTATGCCCCGATTTTGACTTTTTCTTGTAGAGCATTCTAACAGGTTTCCGCATTCTGGAGTTCGGCTTTCAGAAAAATTCAGCGTTTTAGTGCATCTGATACTTTTTGCAGCGCATCTGGGAATTTAATGCTTCTATTTTGCAAGTATTTCAACGCATCTGGGGACTATTTCGACACTTCTAAGAGTTAATTTAGCGCATCCGAGAGATAGAATAACGCATATAGACTCATCACATCTACCGTTAAATCTACATTTAATTAAAGTAGCACTTTTAAGAGTTAAGTTAGTGCATTTGAGAGTTAAATTAGCGCATTTAAGGTAAATCTCAGAGTATTAACTACTGTCATTTAGAGATTTAAACTTGCATTTAATTAAAGTAGCGCATTTAAGAACTGTTTTAGCACATTTAGTATTTTTTGTAGAGCATTTAGGGTCTGTTTCTGCGCATATATTGTCTGTTTCGGCGCATATGGTTTGTAACACAAAAAAAAGATTCTGAGTCTGACGCATTCTGCAGACAAGATCTCTTCTGGTTTAAAATGAATCAATCTAGGATAGTCACCACTTTTTGATCATGCAGTTAAAATGAACCCCATGTCGGTTGTGAAGCAATATCTTCACTTAGCGTAAATCATTTTGATTTGGTGCATTAAAATGAATATGTTTACTCTACTTGATTGTGCTTGAAAGTGGTAGGTGACTATGCTCTCACCTTGTACAAACTAGATGATCAAAAAGCCAGACCCACTTTATCACTGTGTAACCCTAATGCAATAACCGAAGTATCCTCTCCCCTTGCACAGTGATGCGATCCTGGGTGTAAGAGAAATGATTATTGCCTCTAGAAATTGGGCTTGCTTGGGGATTTCATCACCTCAATGCGACTCAAACCGGCAATGGAGCTAAAGCCAAGCTACCCCTGACCGATATACAAATGTGAATCTTAAGGGAAAACCTAAGATTACAAGTGCGAATGTGTCATACAGACCAAGTTGTACTCCCAAAAACCTTGTTGAGCTTAACTTCTTTAGGCTGGAGTGTCTCCTAAACAGAGCTTAATCTTGTGCCCCATGTATGGCCACTAGAACAGGGGTCCCAAAATAAACACCATTGTTTAGTAAACCAAAAACCTTCTATTTGCTAGCACAACACCAGTCGGTGTGAAGGCATCCACACTTTCACAGTCTGTAGTAGAGGTGATCAATCTGCCATGGGAGTTTCATGGGAGTTGGAAGCTTGGTTGGCTTGAGAAGAGAGTGCATTGTAAGGGGGAACCCATGCAGCCAAGCTTCTGAATTCACATGCTACCGATATTCGGTTGGGGAAACCCACGTGGAATCTAGTGGATATTGTCATGGCTTTACCATAGGATGTACTTGCTTTATCTGTGTTTGCTATGTTTTCATTCCCATTAATTTAGATAAAAGATCATCCAAAATGAACATGAAAAACAACGACTGAAATCATTCACACACCTGAATTTCTGACATCGTTGTCCAATAACATTATGATATTTCTCCCATGCTCAAAAAGTGGAAATCAACAAAATTCATCAAGAAATCAGTTTCCAGTAGGATCAGGAAATCCAAGAAATAATTAGGGTACAAGAAAACATTACAAAGAAGAAAATTTTTGTACAAAAGTCGACACGTCTTGCTTCATTACCGCAAATTTCTTCATAGATACCAAGACTTTGTTAGGGGATTCACTGACGAGTACATTGTAGATCCTTTGGATTCTTGAGCTTATTATCAGAGATTAGCTCTATCTCAACAACATAATCTTAATCAACCTCTTGAGTTTGATAATATACCACAATCTTATATTCAATATCCATCACATCCCAGTCAAATCCTTCAGTGATTTTAAAACCTTTCTTCGAAAACAAAGATCAAATCTTTAAGAGTGCACTTTTCAAACAAATTCTTGATTATTGATTCAACTTCCCCAATAGGATTCTGACATCCTTCATAATTGGAAGCCACAATAAAAAATTAGGAACATATTTGATCATATCATAAGATTCCCATCTTATCAGATCAAGATATCATTATCGCACTTATCAGAAACTATGATCTAAGTTTAGAACTCTTCAAAATCATATGCCTATCTTTACAGGATCTCAATACAATAAATTGAAGGATGAAATCCAACAAGAAGGTCATACCCAAAACACTCAAGAAGAAGGTGAAAGCAATAATCCTCTTTACTGTATAAGTCGTAATCCACTTTTCAACAACGACATGGATAACAGAGAAGAAAATCCATTCCACAACTACAGAGACATGAGAAAAACCCATATGGATAGTGATGAGGAGCAAGATGAAGAACATCTTAGAGAGGCTGAGCAAGATCCTAAATTTCACAAAGCCATAGAAAATATTTTCCAACACGATAAAGAAAAATATTTCCTCTATCTAGCTGACCAAGGAGCTAAATTGCCTCATGACTTTGATATCGAGAATTTGAAGAGAAAACCTAAAGAAACACCCCTATCTGATCTTAGTGCATTGACTCAAAAAATTAAGGCACTTAAAAGGATAAATTAAAGAGTTACAAGGGGGAACCATAACAAAGAAATATACTCTTGAGGAAATTTGTCCTTATCCTTTCGATTGAAGCCTCAACATGATTCCATTTCCCAAACATTGTGAAATTCCAAAAATTGACTGTTATAATGGGAAATCAGATCCAATCGATCATGTTAGAGACTTCTGAAACATGACTTTAGAGTTCGCTCATGAGGACACTTACTTGATGCGTTTGTTTCCTAGTAGTCTTGGAGGTCACTCTATGGAATAGCTATCAAAAATCACACCTCCTGTCAAGACATTTGAAGAATTAATCAATCTATTTATATCACAATATGCCTACAACATCCAACACCAAATCACTATGATAGATCTCTCCAAAGTTGCACAAAAACCTGGTGAACCTTTTATTACTTTTCTTCAGAGATGGAGAAGAATGTTCGCTAGATATCCACGTCCTGTTCCTGAAAAGGAAAAGATGGTTACCTTCATTAACAACTTGAATTCATAAATGAGCTATCATTTGAATTTACATTGTCCTCCCTCTTTTGAGAAATTGATTGAAGATGCTATAACCATTGAAAGTGCTTTGGTCAAAAGAGGAATAATAAAACTTGACAAGGACAATCCTAGCTCATCTAATCATCACAACAATCAGGACAAGTCTAAATTTTGGACTCACAACAAGAACATGATGAATGATGGTGTTTTTGATGCGATTCATGTCTCGACTAAGCCATTTGTTCTTAGTACCCCAAGTACTCCTCGCAACAACAACTATAACAATGTGAACTCAATTACAAATCAAGGAAATAATCCTCCTCCTCCAAGGAACAATGTGAATCAACATTCTACTCCCAATCAAGGGACTGTCAACAATCAAGGTTACTGGGGAACCACTAACAATATCAACTCCTTAGGGAATACCTCAAATACAAATCCACAATGATTTTCATTCTTCTCTAGTGGAAGAATCTACACTCCACTGGGTCAATCTTTGGAATCGGCATTTAAAGAATTGATGGATAAAAATGTCATTACCTTGCCACCTCAATGAAACTATGAACCCAGTGTGAAGCCTCCATCATGGAATGAGGCATACTATTGTGACTATCATCGGTGCAAAGGTCATCGCACAAATAACTATCAAGCCTTGAAGAATACCATTCAAGATTTAATCGAAAATGGCACCATCACAATAGAAGGACATCAACAATCAAATGAAGACCACCAAGCATTTCACAACCCTTTTCCCAACTATCAAAAAGGTGAGTCTTCTGGAAAAAGTGTGAATCATATTGATGATCCGATAATAAATCGTATCTACACTGACGACAGGCGGGTCAATGTTATAAAAGTCAAGGAAAAAATGGAATATAGGGAGGTCAATGTAACAACAAGGGCACAAGCTAAAGTTTTCTTAAAGGGTGCTTCTTCAAAAACCACTGTGCCCCTACCTCAACATCAGTATGACTTAGTCAACCAACTTCGAAAAAATCCTGCTCAGATTTCTATCTTAGAACTCTTGAAGATTTCCCCAGCACATAAGGAAATTCTTGAAAAGGCCCTCGTTGAAACAACTGTATCCACTGATTTGAATTTGGACCAATTTCAAGCCATGGTAGGACACTTTTGCTCACCCACATGCCTCTCACTCTCCGAAAAAGATGATGTTTCCATAACTCATCCCCATAATTCATCATTATACTTAGAAGTCATGGTTCACAAGTTTCGTGTCAGACAAGTTCTAATAGATGGAGGTGCTGGTTTGAACATATGTACCATGAAGTTGGTTAAGGCTTTAGGATTTTCTAAAGTTTCCATTGATCTCAGAAGAAATATTACTATTAAAGCCTACGATGATGAGGAAAGAGCATCCAAGGGTCTAATAATGCTACCAATCAGAGTGGGACCTGTTATCAAAAATACTTTCTGTCGAGTATTAGACCGTGATCTTGCATACAACATCTTGTTGGGTCATCCTTGGATCCACGAAATGCAAGCTGTCCCATCCACATATCATCAATGTCTTAAGTTTCCTTATGATGGACAGTAAATCACGATACTAGCTGATAATTCAAATATTCAAACTTGTGCCAATATCAAAGCCAGCCAAGATACTCTGGTTCCTAACAATCAAGAAGCTCATGCTAGTAATTCTCTCAAGATTGACACACAAATCAGTCAGTTAACCAATAGTTTTGACAAGAAAATGAAATTCAAGGACCATGGAGTCGGGGAGCACTCTCTTTTTCTTGCTAATTTACCTACATCACCTCGGTCACATGGACAACCTTCTATCTCACAACATCAAATCTTAGCAGCATCAACATCAACACAACCACCAACAGAGCCAAGCACAAAGTTTAATGGACGATTCATCAAAGAAAAATTCCCCATGGAAGATCCTGAGGATAGAGAAATTCTAAACTGGCTCTATAAAGATGAAGTTGAAGTAGTTTTTAATGTCAAATTACCAATAGACAGATATGGAAAAGGGTATTCAATCATGCAGAAGATGGGCTATGATAAGGGCCCTATCGAAAAAAGAAAAGGAGTAGTTGAGCCTATTCACCTTCAAGGACTTGCTGCGAAAGAGAAAACCGGATTAGGCTATGATACTAACTCAAAAGAAAGAAAATCTAAACAACTGCATGACACTGTCTTCACATTGCAAGAGGGTTCAGATTCAAGAGAAGCATGTTTGGTAACAATTCTGAATTTCGTGGATAATAACTCTGACACAGACTCTGCTGAATATGAATGGGACACCATTTACAATGATGCGTTCTGGAGGGACAAAGAGGTTGATGTAATACACCAGTATACACCAACTCTAATTGAAGGTGAAGCGTCAGGGTTCCAAACACAAGAGTCTTAACTACAAAGTTGCTATGATTCTAGTGATACTGAGTCAGAATTAAATGAACAAGACTATCGCGAGAACATTACCATCATTGATCCACCTCATACATTGGATCCTCCAGACAACTCAGTTATGACCATAACCATAGCCAATTTTACGCAACCTGATGACCTGCTATATTTGATCCATCTTGATCTCATTGATTGGGATTCATCTGAACCTATCGATATACCTATATTTCCAAGTGATGAATCTATCATCAACTTCCTTTCCGCAGATGACGCAAATGATTGTTCCACTAGCAATTTTTGGCATAGAGTCTTTAATCAGGAGAGTATCAATTCTCCTAGCTGTAAAATAAAAAAGAAAAAAGAAAAATCTAATGGTGAAAACTAGAATCTAGCAGTGTTAGATCAAACAAAAGATAAAAAAAAGAGCGTATATGATGGTGAAAACCTTTTTAAGGCACCAGACGATGGGAATCTTGACACTCTCCCAGAGCACTACCATGAGCGATCGCCTATTTTGATTGAGCCTACAAATGCTGTCAATCTTGAAACTTCAGAAAAAACAAGGATTTTACAGTTAGCTGCATCAATGACAGGGAAAGAAGTACCAGAGTTCATAGATTCTCTAAGAGCAAATCAAGTCAACTTTGCTTGGTCTTATGCAGACATGCCAGGTCTTGATCCTGATCTTATCATGCATCACTTGTCTATTAAACCAGGGGTTAAGCCCGTGAAACAAAAACTCAGAAAGATGCACCCCCATGTTGCATTATTGGTTAAGGAAAAACTGAGAAAACTCCTTGATGTGAGCTTCATAAGATCAATCGACTACATAGAATGGATCTCCAACATTGTTCCTGTATCCAAGCCAGATAAAAGTGTCAGAGTGTGCACAGATTTCAGAGATCTTAATAAAGCATGTCCTAAGGATGACTTCCCACTTCCAAACATCGACTCTATAGTTGATTTGATAGCTGGCCATGCCATGTATTCATTAATGGATGGTTTTTCTGGTTACAACCAAATCAAGATTACACCCGAAGACCAGGAGAAAACAACTTTCACATGTCCATGGGGAACTTACTGTTGGAACGTCATGCCTTTCAGTCTGAAAAATGCTGGGGCTACTTACCAAAGAGCCATGACTACAATATTTCATGACATGATGCATACATTCATGAAAGATTATGTAGATGACATATTGGCAAAGTCATACACCAGAGAAGGACATCTAGAAATATTGTCCAAAATATTTGCAAGATTGGAGAAATTCAAAGTTTGCCTCAATCCCAAGAAATGTGTTTTTGGGGTCACATCTGGAAAACTCTTAAGATACATAGTATCAAGAAAAGGAATTGAAGTAGATCTTGCCAAAGTACATGCAATCATGGAAATGCCTCCCCCAAGGAACATCAGTTAATTGAGATCATTACAGGTACGCCTTCAATCTATACGAAGGTTCATTGCACAACTGGCCAACAAAAGTCTACTTTTCACACATCTACTGCATAAGAATGTTCCTTTAAAATG
Source organism: Sequoia sempervirens (assembly GCA_007258455.2). Lineage (NCBI taxonomy): Eukaryota > Viridiplantae > Streptophyta > Pinopsida > Cupressales > Cupressaceae > Sequoia > Sequoia sempervirens. The sequence continues at coordinate 381,040 of VDFB02266795.1, read as the reverse complement.
GGATGACAAGTGTGAATTGGCCTTTCAACAAATCAAATAGTACTTAATGACTCCACCAATTCTAGTACCACCAAATCCAGACAAACCATTGATCTTGTATATTGCCACAACAGAGACATCCTTGGGGGCATTGGTAGCGCAAGAAGACCATACAGGGAAAGAACGTGCAATTTATTACATTAGCAGAACACTAACAAGTCATGAACTCAACTACACTACCATTGAGAAGGCTTATCTAGCAGTAGTCTTTGCTTCACAGAAATTTTGGCATTACATGTTAACTCATACAATCAATCTGGTTTCAAAGATTGATCCACTCAAGTATTTGTTAAGCAAAGCGTCATTGACAGGAAGGTTAGAAAAATGGGTAATGATTCTGAGTGAGTTTGACATCCATTATGTTGATCGCAAGGCAGTCAAAGGACAAGTTATCACTGATCAAATAGCTGAAGCACCACTACAAGCAGACCATCCCCTGCACATTGAATTTCCAGATGCTGATGTCTTTACTGCAGAATCCAAACAACCATGGTCCCTATATTTCAATGGTTCTTTCACTCAACATGGATCGGGGGCGGGCATACTTTTCGTCACCCCCCAAGGACACACCATTCCTCGATCATATAGACTGATGTTTCCATGCACCAACAACATAGCCGAATATGAAGCATTAATCACTAGACTTAAAATAGCATTGGAATGGAGGATTACAGAACTACAAGTTTATGGCGACTCATAGTTAGTCATTAATCAGATCAATGACGATTATCAAACCAAATATGACAAACTTTTTCCATATAAAAATATGGTGGATGACTTCAAGAAGTACTTTGTGGACATCAAATTCACACAAATTCCAAGACTTGATAACAAAGTAGCTGATGCCATGGCTACGATCGCATCATTGTTACAACTCCTAGAAAATTAGGCTCGCTATGAATTTCTAGTGGAATAATCATTTACACTTGCCTATGACACCCCTGAAAGCCAAATAATTTGCCACTTGGTGGGATCCAATTCACCTTGGTATGGAAAGATTTATGCCTACCTAAAAGATGATATCTTACCACTAGATTTATCCCGTAACCAAAATAAAAATTTTATCCACCAATCCTCTCGCTACACTCTTATCGCCGACACCCTTTATCGCTGTGGTCTTGATGGTACTCTACTTCGATGTCTTGAATGTGATGAATCTGACAAAGCTTTACAAGAAGTTCACGGTGGAATTTGTGGTACTCATTCGAGTTAACTGACCTTATCCAAGAAATTGATTAGAATGGGTTACTACTGGCCTACAATGGAAAGGGAATCATTCACTTTTGTGAAAACGTGCTCAAAATTCCAAATTCATGGGAATCTCATTCACGCTCCTGCACAAGAACTTCAACCGTTTACGCCAACCTGGCCATTCTCCCAATGGGGGTTAGATCTAGTAGGCAAGATTCATCCTTCATCATCGAACGGGCATAAGTTCATCATCACAGCCACAAAGTATTTTACCAAGTGGATTGAGGCAGTACCTTTTACTAAAGTTATTGGAAAACAAATATCATCGTTCATACTCAACTATATTATTTGTCGGTATGGCATTCCCAACTCCATTATTACAGATAATGGATGACCTTTCAAGAATCAGGATGTTGATGAACTTTGTGAGAGATTTCATATTCAACATAGATATTCAAAACCTTACTATCCACAAGGGAATGGCCAAGTAGAGGCCTCAAATAAGACTATACTAAATTTTTTAAAGAAGACTGTGAATGATTCAAGAAAAGATTGGCATGTTCAATTCAATCCTGCCTTATGGGCCTACATAACCAGTGTCCACATGCCAACATGAGAAATGTTGTATGCTCTTGTCTATGGAGCAGAAGCCATATTACCTTTGGAAGTTGAAATACCATCACTCAGAGTTTCATTGAAAGGTCTCACAACAGATGATGAATACAGAGTTTCCCGACTCCAAGAACTGGAACTCCTAGATGAAAAAGAGACAAAGAGCAACTAACCATTTGAAAGCATACCAACAGATGATGTCTTGCAACTATAATCACAAAGTAAAGCCACATACCTTTAGGTAGGTGATTTGGCTTTGAAAGAAAATCCACGAAATCAGCAAGACAGAGAAAAGAAAGGAAAGTTTGAACCGAATTGGCTAGGTCCATATGTGGTCATAGCAGTATACGGTTCAGGAGCATACAAGCTGTCAATGCCAGAAGGGGACCTGTTTGACGAACCCATTAACATCATGCACCTGAAGAAGTATTATGTCTGAAGCAATCATCAAAAACATTGAAAAAAGTCTTGAAAAAATATCAAAAATAGCAGAAAAAGTGCTGAAAAAATACAAAAACATTAGAAAAAGTCCTGAAGAAATCACAAAAACATCATAAAATGTCCTGAAAAAAATAAAAATAAAATTCATCATAGGGTGAAAATATAGCAATAGGTAGTCTGTTGACAAGAAAAATGCAATAAAAATAAATAGTGAAAATCTAGCAAACAGACGCTATTTGTAGCTCTCCATCTATTAGTTCATGTTCTATACTTGGCTTCTCAGCCTTCATTTCATACATCTTTCCATCATCTTAGGGCCATACCAAAACAATACTATCATTGAAAACGTCTTACCATGGCTTGATCATTGTACATATCCATTTCAACAAGTTGTGTCAATACTGGGGGCAATCAAATTTTAGGTTTTACTGAAATACCTAGACAATGACATCAAATCCAATCATGTGAACAAAAAATCAAATCCTATGAACAACTATCCAATCATTGATCCAAAGCACAGTAGTTTTCAGATAAGTACCATATCATGACTCATATTTGGATGATCTAAAATCTAAATAATGTTTGGCATAGCAGTACTAAATTTTGAACAATGGTTGTTTAATTTTTGTTATCATCTCTCTGGAGCACACACGATGATGCACTGAACTAGAGTGGCAAGGAAAGAGGATGGTTTTTATTTGTCTACTGTCTTGAGGTTAACTATCCATTTGTAGCAAATATGTCGCGAGACATGATTTCCAAAAGTTTATCATTGATGACAGTTCCAAATTTGCATCAGAAAGTGGTTAGTCTTTTTCTGTTTTTGCAAGAAATGCTCAGGTCATCTTGGTTCAATTATACCTCGATGCTTGTGTTCACTTGCTATATCAAAAATCATGAAAGTTTTACTTAGGACATCATCGGTGCTAATTTCCCCTTTGATGCTCGTACATACTTCCAACATTTTAAAAGGCTCTATGATGATTCAAGAAAGCTAACAAAAGGCTCAACAAATGGTTCATTTCATTTAGTTGCATTTCATTTTAGATCATTGTATATGACTACATAATGGATTCACATCAGAGTTTTGAAAGGATAACAAAAAAACATCAATGACTACCATGTCTCTTTGGACTATTTGTGGAGGACATTCGGACATTTGTTTCATCATCACCTTTCATCTTCATTATCATTTCATTAATCATTATCATTTCATCTAGGTCCTATCATTTATCATTTATCATTCATTTGCATATCATTTAGATCCTTTATCATTTCATATCATTCATCTTTTGGGTATATCATATCACTTTCATTTTCATATCATCATTTCATTATCATCTATCATTTCATATCATTCAAATTCTTTATCATTTCATTCATTTCATTATCATATCACTTTCATTTTCATATCATCATTTCATTATCATTCATTTCATTATCATATCACTTTCATTTTCATATCATCATTTCATTATCATTCATTTCATTATCATTTCATTTCATTATCATCTATCATTTCATTTCATTATCCTCTATCATTTCATTTCATGTCATTATCATATCACTTTCATTTTCATATTATCATTTCATATCATTCAAATTATTTATCATTTCATTATCCTCTATCATTTCATTTCATGTCATTATCATGTATCACTTTCATTTTCATATTATCATTTCATTATCATTATCATTATCATTATCATTATCCTCTATCATTTCATTTCATGTCATTGTCATATCACTTTCATTTTCATATTATCATTTCATTATCGTTCATTTCATTTCATTTCACTTTTCACTTATCATTTCATTTCATTTTTATTTCATTTCGTCATCATTACAAATCCTTACATTTCATCACATATCATTTCTCATCTTATCATACATCTCATTATTATTAATCGTTATTCATATCATTTATCATTTGTCACATTACATTCATATCATATCTTTAAGCATCCTATCATTTTTCATATCAATTCATATTACAAATTCATGATGCACATCATAAACACAACATTAATTTTCCATCATGTTATCATTATTTACTTGCATTTGAAAATCCAAAAAAAAAAACAAACATTCCATACATAAATTTTCATATCGTTTGCCAAACAAATTTTTTCATAAAACATATCAAATATCCCATGACATATTCTCATAATAGGTCATCCACCTGCATGACATCATTAGTACGCATCATCAATTATTTTTTATCATCATCATAAACACATCATATCAAATCATCCAAATGCATACCAAAATCCATAACATATAGAAATAAAGGCATATCACATAATCATCCCATATATGCACATCACATCATCACAAATCATCGCCGTTGCCATATCATCGCTCATCATAAATAATACAAATGTGCAATGTCCAAGGAAACTAAAAATTCCAAAGAGAGATACATGGGATATGATCAAAAATAAAATATACATGCTCCAAAAATGATATACATGTGTGAAATATATCTGCATCACAACATCATAAACTAGCTGGTCGATGCCCCTGATGGAGTTGGTTCGAAAGGAGGTGGCCTACCACTGGTACCTACGTCTGGATCCCGCTGAGGCCTAGTAACCCCCATGCTCTGTGTAGCTGTCTACGACCTGCTCCTGGTCCTACTATGAGATCATGGGAATGGCTCCTTTCTCTCGAGAGGACACAACTCCTCGTATCTAACACGGTAGTACTCTACCTCCCTCGCCATCTCCATGCCCTCTGCAATCTCATCTCACAAGGATGCACTCTCTATAGTGCCCATGAGCCTCTGAGAAATGCCCTCAACCTCCACTTTCCTTCGTCTGAATGCATCTCGCTCTGTGATCAACTGGGCTATCTATGGGTCTGGGGCAGGCTGAGATACCTGTGTCGGTGCTGGAGCCTGAGCCTGTGCCTGTGCAAGCTGTGACTATAACTACGCTATCAAACTCTACACCTGACCTAGCTGAACCTGAACAGTCTGTACCTGGGCCTGCAGAGTGGCTATCTGCGCCTGCTAGGATGAGGAGGGAACCCTGATAACAGTCCGTGGTCTGCCACTAGATCTAGGCCTCCGTACAATCTGAGCACTGGCTAGGCTTTCGAACCTCTGCCTCACTGCCCTCTCCTCCTCCCCTCCACCATCTCCCCCATCATCCCCATCATCTAAGCTATCCTCATCTCTACCTCTATCCTCATCTCTGTCCCCCTCCTCCTTATCTCCACTCTCCTCCTCCTCCTCTCCTCCACCCACTGCCTGCTCTCCGCTAGCCACATCCTCCTGTCTCTCCACCCCTGGCTATTGTACAACTGCAATGGGCCCTGGCTCATCTGGGCATGTAAATCATGGGAATCAATGTGTGTGGAAATACACTAAGTACTCATATGACAGACCTGCATCTGTCACATCTGGCCTGTATGCCCATACCTTAGGCTATAGGCTAGAATAATCTGTATATGCCACCTGGTATGTAATACATCATCCCCATCTACGATCATCCTTGCGCTGCCCATAGTGAGCAATGCCCTGTGGCATCCCTTGTGTGTATCCGTATTGTCTCTGAACTCGTAAAGCCAAAAATCTCTCAATAATATACGAGGTCTGTCTTATCAGATATCGGGGCATACAAACAAATTGCATCTCCAAATATTCCATGTCCCAGGGCTCGCAATCTGTATACGACCTCCATATAATAGCATCCACATCATCTAGCATGTGCCACCAACACTCCAACTTGCCCAGCTTGGGCTGGACAAGTGCACCTGAATATGCATATACATACGGCCTGCTTGGTGGTCTCGCCCTGGCACACTCTAGCCTCGTAATCGCAATATGCTCCCATGCCCAGATCTGGAGCAGAGCCACACCACTGGCCAAACTAGTCGATCCTCGGTATACCACCTGATGAAGATCATGATACAAATGAGCCAAAATGCAGCTCCCCCAGGCATACCTCCATGGCTGAGTCACCATCCACTCTAGCATCCTACCCCAACCAACTGAAAATCCCTTCGACCAATGGTCCGGTCCAAGGAAGCCTCCAATGAATGCACCCAACATAGCAACTAAGGCTGGATATCTACTGAAATCCACCCACGACACCCAATATCCTGCTATTGACATATCACTGCAGATCCTCCTCAGTGCCTCAGTCCCTCCTATCTCCTTATGGTCATACACCACAAGGGCACCTACCATAGGAATCCCTAGAATCCTGTACACATCCTCGGGTGTCACGATCATCTCACTAGTCAGAAAATGAAAGGTGTTATGATCAGAATGCCACCTCTCTACCAATGCAGTCAATAGTCCCTTGTTTACTCAAATCCCTCATGGGATAGTCAACAAAGATCCTATCCCACAGTCACCTATCCACTGTATCTCTGCTGGAGTTAGCTCTCCTACCCGATCCCAACATATCGAGAAACGCTCTCTAATCTGGAGGTTGTCGAAAACCTCCCATTTTTTTTTTGGTCATCACATGGACAATTAATCAGACTCATACCAATGACTCATATCATGTGCTCTATCTATCAAGTGAACTATATCAGTGACCCATATAAAATTAATCAACGAATCATATCAATGCATCATATCAGTGACCCATATCATGCAATCATAGCTACATCTATCTATCTGAATATCAAAATCAATCCACTCTATCATCATTATACTATTTATTTTTCATTTTTAGGAAATTTTTTTTATCAACAATCCAATCATTTTTCTTTCCATTTGTACTTCACTCATGAATGCAAATATGTTTGAAAACCATCATCTACTATTTGGTTTCTATCATGGAAAGCAAATTTATCAGACATTTACTCTTTGTTTTTCATTCGTGAGAAGCAAAGTTATCATAAAATCAGTCAATCACTCAATCAATCTACTCTTTGTTTTCTATTTGGGGAAGCAAAGTTATCGGTTAATCATCGAATTTTCTATCATTTCTATCCATATTAGCATGATGGAAAAATAATTTCTCTATCTATTGACCAAGGAAGCAATGTATACACCATCATTTTTCATCACAATCACATTCTGCTAAAATTTTCGTAGATGCGCTAATTTGTGCCTTCGATGCACTTAAACTCAAAAGCACTATAGTTTACCTCGAAAGTGCTAAAACTCCGTATGCATGCTTTTGCACCCTAAAAGTGCTAAAGTTTTCCCTATAAGCGCTAAAACTCTATATGTGCTAAGATACCCCGCGGATGTGCTAATACACCTTTGTTGCGATCAATTCCTAAATGCGCGACTCTGTGCCCTAGATGCGCTAAAGTTTTTTAGCCGGACTTCACACCTATATGTGCTAATTTACACTTCATATGCGCTCAAAAACCTAATTTTACCCTACACCTATATGTGCTAAAGAACACCCTAGATGCGCTATGCAAAGTTTTGAATTCGTTAAAACAGATAGGAAGATGCGCTAAAATGGTATTTCTTTTCCTAAACCCACGTGAAAAATCTTGAAAATTGATCACAAACACAAAAATTTCGACTCATAAAAGGTTCAATCGACTCACCGGTGGCCCATATGCGGTTGGTCTCTGGAATCAGCGGGCCCCTCGAATCTATGCCTATGAAATGGAATTTGCATCTCACCAGGTCACTGTCAGAGCATAAAAATCACTATAGTAAAAGGGTGCAAATGATTTTCACTTTTACCCCTTTTACCTTATATGGGTCATTTTAGGTGGGTTTTTGGTGGCCTTTACTTTATTTTTACACCAGGGGCATCTTTTACACCAATTATCGGGAGCTAAATCACTGAATCACCATCAGACTGTCATCATCTAATCCAGTTTTGTTTATCACATTTTTGAAATTCATATCATCATCTGTGATTTACCTCCCAAGGGGGCATCATCAACATCAGCATCAAAAACATATCAGGGGCAAAAATTTTATTTTCTTTCAAGTAATGTGTTTCACACATCACTTCAAAGAGGGGCAAAATGTATGTGCATAAAATTGGTCACGTCTAAGTAATCCTGACATTTAATTAAATATTTATTATTTAATTAATTTCTCTAAAGTCTTCTACATGTAATTAAATTTAATCAATTTAATTATATTGTTCATTCATTTTATTCTCCCACTATAATTGAATAAATTTATTTTATTTAATTATTTCACATGTCTACTTGATTGATTAAATAAATACATTTTATTTATTTAAATTAATTATGATCTTTTTAATTTAATTAAATCTTTTGTTTTAATTAAATTTAAATATTTATTTTCTTCTATTTAAAACTTTCCTCTAATTAATTAAATATGTTATTTAATTAATTTCATACACATGTCATTTCTTCAAATTTAATTAAATATTTTTATTTAATTAAAGATCTGCTTTCTTCAAATCATAATTAAATATTTCATTTAATTATGAAATCTTCTGATTTCCTCAAAATCTTAATTAAGAAAAATCTACATGCACCCATAAATAAATAATTAAATTTGATAATTCATTATTTATCTTCTTAATATCTTTCCATTATCTTCTAAAAATGATGATTTTTTTAGTCATCTCATCTTATCTCTTCCATGAAAATGGAAAAATCCTGCTTTATTCGTTTTCTTCTATTTTTCTCTCCAGTCTCATCCATCTTCGACCGTTCGATTTGTAAGGAATTATCACAGCCGTTGATCAACTCAGCCAATCAAAGTCCTTGAAAAACTCTATAAATACATGTGTGAATCCAAACATTGGTTACGTACACACAGATATACAGACACAGACACACACACGCAATTACACTTACGCATTTGCATCTTTAACATTCTAGCAATAATCATATCTTAGCAATAATCTTATCATAGCATAGCATAATCGTGCATCTTAGTATAGTATGCATTTTAGATTAAATCTATTTCTCTAGTAGTCCATTTCGTTGAGCTTGGCATACTAAATCTAAGAGCAACTTGAATCAATGAAATGCTGGAGATAGGGAGCAATAAAAAGACTTCGAAGAAAGTTGCACTAAGAGTTTGTTTATTTTTCTTTAAGCTTCTTTGACATAAAGTTTTATTAAATGTGTTTTGAATTCACTATGATAGGCATATTTTCATACACACAAGTATTATAATGAGAAACAATGTTTTGTGTTAGTTTTCTTACAAGCAGAACAATCAATGTATATGATTCCAAGTTTATGAATAAAAGATGATGAAGTTTTCAGTTCAATTCTTGCATAAAATAGTTGATGCTTGCTAAGGGGGCCCACTTAGTGAGTATCTGTAGTTAGTTATTTATCTCCTATTGATTATAAGTTAGATTTCATTCTTGAAGGTTTTAGTGCAAACTTAGTCTTATATTGTTCCTACAGCATCGGGAATCCATCCCTGTGTTTGTTATTGTAGCGTAAGGCTAGTTCATAGTTTGTTTCTTAGTAATAGTTGTCATGATTTCTTCTTTGATTAAGTTATGCTTAAGTTAAGAAGACTTTACATTACATTTCTGCAGCATAAGTAGAATTCCTTCCAAGCATTTATTTTTGGTAAATTGTGACTGAAACTGGTTCTTAGTGCACATACAGTGCCGCTCCATTTCAAGTATACATTCCCTGGTTTGACAATGTAAATGAATGACCATAAGAAGATGCTAGTCACTTGCTAGAATGTCCAATTCCTAGGTTAGGATTTTCCATGCCTTTTATATCCTTTTGTGGAATCGACCATAAATCAAAGTAACCTAGGAAAGGTGGCTGAAGAATTGGGTAAGGACCTCAAGAAGGTCACCCCACCAAAATTTGATGGTAAATATTTTGGGGATGGAGAAGAAGCTTGGGTAATTGAAATGGAGAGGTATTTTTCCCTGCAAAACTTGTCCGATGAAACTAAGGTTGAATGGGGAACCTACCAACTCACCAGTGAAGCTGCCACTTGGTGGGAGAATGAAAGGGATGATAAACAATTTTTGCATGGAAAGGTATCTTGGGATCAATTCTTACAGTTGTTCAAAAATACCGTAATCCTATTTTAACAAAAAGATGAAAAAATTATAGACTCTCATTCAAGGAGGAATGACAATGACACAATATTGGGAAAAATTCTCTCACTTGCTTAAGTACATACCCTAGTACCAACATGATGAGAGGTTTCGGGTCCAAAAATTCATTTTGGGGCTTAGGCCTCAAATTGGAAATGAGGTGGACATGCATAATCCTACCACCATGGATGAGGCCTTTGAATTGGAAATTAAGCTGGAACATAAATTACAATAGGTTGCAAACTACAGGGAAAGTAGAGATGCAAAGTATGTCAATAAGAAATCTCAAGGAAATCGCTAGGGTAACAGTAATCAGGGTAATCGGAGTAACCAAGGCAATCAGAGTAATCAAAGAAATCAGGGCAATAATAGCAAGTAGATCAGAAATCTAAAAAGGGGTAATAGTTCTTAGGATCAAAATGATGGGAATTAGGGCAGCAATAAGAGGGCTAATTGATAGGTAGAGGGGTTGGAGGAATCAATCACAGATTCCTGCTCTAGGCCTTTCCTTGTAAGACCTCTTTGGTGTTTTGCTTTACCAATCTAACCTATAGGTCCCTACTCATGACTAGGTGCCCCTGGTTTGTCTGCCCAAGCCCTCTTCCATCAACAAGCTTCCCTTCTACCAAGCCAACCTTGGTGCTTCACCATATATTCTCCATTGGCCCTTACTCTTCCTTAAAGACCAAATTATCTCCACATTCAACTTGATAACTTGCAGAGGTGTAACACATTTAAAGGCTTCCAGGGACTCTATCTAGGGTTCTTGTACCTCCTCAAGACTCCCTTTAACCATCGCTTCCACAAATCCCTTCCTAGGGTTTGAAAAGGCTACAAGCCTTGAGCCCCCAATTAGGCCTCTTAACAGAGGTAAAATGCACTTTCCTTCTAAACCCACCAAAGGACCTAGGTTCTTTATTTAGGGGTTGTATTTCTCATGCCTACACCTCAAGGATTTTTAGGGTTTCAAGCCTGCCCAACCCGTACACTGTCCACACACAAAAATGGTCAAAAACATAGGGTTTTTAAGCTTTTCACTGTTGTTTTTAGACTGTCAAGAAGTTCACACCCCAGATGAATTGTTAGAACCTCCTCCTATTCACCATGCACTTCCAAGACCTCCAAAAAAATTCACAAGAAATAATTTCTCGAAAGTCTCAATTCCCCTGCAAGTTATAAGACTTTTTCTCACTGCCTTCCCTAGCCGGACCTGCATTGGCTCGCCTAGGGTATCATCTTGCTAGCAACTCCTGCAACCAAACAAACCCTAGAAACTACCATATGTACAAGAATGGTGTCTAGGCACTATTTCCAAGAGGTTGTACGGTTTGTACGGTGGAAAAGTGCTCTAGCACACCATTTCACAAAAATAGTCTGTTTCAGACCAAGAACAAGGCAGAATTCAACTATTTACAATAAATGCTTAAAAAATAAACAATGAAGCTAAAAAATCCTACACAATGCTTGTAAAAAACCAACCCTACATTCTACAATCCAGACAGTAGTAAAACTAATCCATTAGAACTCAACAGAATGCAAAAGATAGGAGTTTTTACAGAGAACACTGCTTCCTTCAATTTTTCAAGATTTCATCAAAACATTGAGATTTCCAACCCTACTCCAGGGTAGAGTCATCCCTTATATAGGCTCCAAAAATAGTTGAGAACCTTTGCTCGAATCTCTTGTTGCCCTTATAACAAGAGTTATAATACCCACTGTGTTTTGCAAACCTAGGCAACTTTTTACAACTTAGCAAAAAATGAAGTTCTAAAACTAAGTAACTCTTGTCAACTCTTTCCAACAAATCAAAAACATCCCTAAGCATCAAAACAATGGTCAACATGACCTTATGAACAACACAAAAAAAATTTGGACTTCATTCAAAACTTCTAGAAAACCTAATACTTTTCCAGGTGCTCCTGCACCATTCTCCCCCTCTCAGCACAAACAACTAAGGAATTTTAGGAGAGATCAGAGACATATCAATTCCTTGCTTCTTAAAGTCTGCTTCTTCTACCCAGGTAGCTTCAGATTCATGCTTTTTCTTCCATTTGACCAAATGCTCCATCTACACCTTGTTCCTTGTAGCCTTCTTCACTCTTGACTCCAAGATCTTCTCTGCTTGTAGCTTTTCTAGAGTTGGTAGTGTCATATTGTTGACATCCTTGAATATCTGCCTGCTATTATGATCCATGGCAGTGACTGTCCCCTTATACTTGATCAAATCAGCCACATTAAACACTGGAGATATGCCTAGGTCTGCTAGTAATTCCACCTTGTAAGCATTCTGTCCATACTTGGCTAATACCCTGCATGGTCCCACTCTTTTCATCCAGATTTTGGTTGACATCCCCTTCTGCAATTTGGATTTATTAAGGTGGACCATGACATAGTCCCCTACTGCAAATTGTACATCCTTCCTTAACAAATCAACTTTCTCCTTCAACTTTTGGGTTGCTGCTGTGACTGTCCTCTTGACCTACTCTTGAATCTCCTTCATGGTCTGACTGAAGTCTTCTGCATGTCCACTTCTATTCTCCATAGATCCAAGGTCTCTGAGCTCACAAATGCCTCTTGGGTGCATCCCATACACAACCTCAAAAGGACTTTTCCCTATAGTTCTATTGACACTATCATTATAAGCATACTTAGCTTGGGAGATAACCATATCCCATGTCTATCCATACTCCTTGGTTAGACACCTTAAAAGATTACCCAACACTCTGTTAACCACCTCTGTTTGACCATCGGTCTGAGGATGGTAAGCTGATCCAAAAGACAGGTTTGTACCCAATCTACTCCATAGAGTCTTCCAAAAGTGACTCATGAACTTCACATCTCTGTCTGAAACAATGCTTAATGGTAATCCATGGATCCTTACAAATTCCTTGAAGAAAAGATGAGCTATGTAGCTTGCATCATGAGTAGTTTTGTAGGGAATAAAATGACTCATCTTGCTAAATCTGTCTACCACAACATAAACACTGTCAGAACCAGTCTTGGTCTTAGGAAGACCTACCACAAAATCCATGCTCACACACTCCCATGGCCTATTAGGAATGGGCAGGGGTTGATATAAACCAACATTGCTAGCTCCCCCCTTAGCTTTCATGCACACAACACAATGTTCCACATACCTTCTAACATATCTTGCCAAATTAGGCCAATAATAGAACATTTGTACTAGCTCTAAGGTCTTATTGATGCCAAAATGCCCACTAAGACTGCCATTATGCTTTTCTTGAATCAGATTTTCCCTCATTGACCCTCTTGGAACACATAACTGATTTCCCTTAAACAACCCACTTTGCAAAGTATACTCTGAATATTGGCTATGGAAATGGTTCTCAAAGTTAAAACATACCTTATAGGCCTCTGAAAAGTCTTCATCCTCTCCATATAGGTCCTTGAAACTCTCTATGCCAATGCTCTTGAGCTGTATCTCTTGGACTGTCAACAACCTTCTGCTTAATGCATCTGCCACCTTGTTCATTTGCCCTTTCTTGTGCTTGATGGTAAAAGTAAAAGCTTGGATGTATTCCATCCATTTCAAATGCCTATTACTTAACTTCTCTTGGGTGTTGATATAACTAAGTGCCTGGTTATCAGTAAAGACCACAAATTCTTTGGGTAACAAATAATGCCTCCACTTCCTAAGGGACTACACTAAAGCATATAACTCTAGATCATAGGTAGAGTACTTTTGCTTGGCTTCATTGAGCTTTTCACTAAAGAAGGCCACAGGCCTACCTTCTTGACTAAGTACTCCTCCTACTGCTACTCCACTTGCATCACACTCAACTATGAACAACTTGTCAAAACTAGGCAATAATAGAATAGGTTGAGTTGCCACTTCTTGTTCCAGTTTCTCAAACCCTTTATCAGCCTCTTGTGTCCACACAAACTTAGTTTTCAAACCACCCTTGATTGTGTCTAGAACCAGTGCACATATGCCACTAAAGTTTCTTATGAATTTTCTATAAAATTGGGCCAATCCATGAAAACTCCTTACCTCTGTTGCTGTGGTTGGTGTAGGCCAGTTTAGGATGGCTTCCACCTTGCTTGTATCCATCTTTAATGAGCCTTTGGATACTACAAAACCCAAGTAGATAAGCTCTTGTTTAAAGAACTCACACTTCTCAAGATTGATTGCCAACTTCTCCTCTTGCAACCTTTTAAGAACCATCTCAACATGCTTGAAGTGTTCTTCTGCTGTCTTACTGAAAATCAGTATTTCATCAAGATATACTACCACAAAAATCCCTGTGAAATACTTAAGCACTTCATTCATGAGTCTCATGAATGTGCTAGGGGAATTTGAGAGGCCAAATGGCATCACTTTCCACTCATATAACCCATCATTTGTCTTAAAAGCTATTTTCCACTCATCACCATCCTTAATTTTGATATGATGGTATCCACTCTTGAGATCCAACTTTGTGAAGAACTGAGCACCTCCAAGACAATCCATCAAGTCTTCAATTCTAGGAATAGGAAACCTATACCTAATGGTGATCCTATTTATTGCCCTAGAATCAGTACAAAGTCTCCACTTACCTCCTTTCTTGGTTGCTAAAACCACTGGCACTGCACAAGGGCTGATGCTCTTTTGAATCAATCCTTGATCCAACAATTCTTGCACTTGCCTAGCTACCTCTAGGTTCTGCTCTGGAGTAAGTTTGTATGCTGCTTTGTTAGGCAATGAGGCTCTAGGTATGAAGTCAATTTGATGACTTATTTCTCTCTTTGGTGGTAAAGTTGCAGGTGTACCATCACTAACTATACTCTTGTACTTATCAAGCAACCTTTGGACTGCTTCTGGTAAGACTATCTTTTCAGCCTTGTCTTCCTCTTTAGGTTGCAACACAACCACATATCCTTCATTCCCTTGGTGTAGGTCCTTAAGGAACTCCTTACCACTACTCAACATGATGTTAGGTGTCTTGGACTGTCCTTCATCTTCTTCTGACAGTGACTGCAGCTTGCAGGTTCTTCCATCCTTTTTGAATGAAATAGTATTCTCTTTCCCATCATACATAACACTCCTATCATACTGCCATGGTCTGCCTAGTAGTAGATGGCATGCATCCATGGGTAAAACATCACAAATTAACTTGTCTTTATATCCTCCAATAGAGAACTCCACCGTTACTTTCTCATTCACTAAAACACTTTGTCCTTTGTTCAACCATGTGACCTTGTAGGGGTTAGTGTGAGGTACCTTCTCCAATTTTAGTTTTGCTACTACCTCCTCTGAGATTATATTATCTGTTGAACCTGAGTCTACAATAACCTTGCATACTTTACCAAGTATCTTGCACCTTACTCTAAAAAGAGCTCTTCTTTGCTTAGGTTCTTCCCTAACCGGTTGTCTGATCAAGACTCTGTTAAACATTAGATTCTCTCCTACCTCAGATTCTATATTATTGATCTCAGATGCTTTAGGACTCATACTTTCCTCTTGTGCATAAGCCACTCTCTTTTCATTGCTTGATGAGGAAGCTTTCTCCAGGAATCTATAAGCAGGGTGACCTATTTGATTACAATGGTAACACTTCATGTTTGCAAAATAAGAATTACTCCTGCCTACTCCTCTTCCTTTGTTTGAACCTCCTTGAGGTCCTCTTCATCTGTTAAATCCTCCTCTTGAAGATGTTTCACCTCCATGCTTAGTGATTTTTGCTTCTCCATGATTCCTTTGATCATTGCCTCTACCTTGGTAGCCACCATGCTGTCCTCTTTGATCTCTACCTTTGTCTCTGCCCTTATAAGTCTGATCTTGATTCCTCTTGTTCCTTTCCTCAATATTTATGGCCAACTGATAGCATTGGTGTACTGTCTTGGGACTTAGAAGAGCCATCTCTTCTTGGATATTCCATTTCAAGCCATTAAGGTACCTAGCCACCTTAAGACTCTCATCCTCTGTCACATTAGACCTCATACAAAGCTTTTGAAACTCTTCAGTATAAGTGTTTACATCTTGGTCTTTTTGCCTTAGACTTTGCCTCTTCTTGTGCAATTGAATCTCACATTCATCTGGCATGTAGGCTTCCTTTACCTTAGCAACCATTCCTTTCCAAGTTGATATGGGTTGTTTTCCTTCTTTTTCCCTTTCTGTTTGAATAAACTTCCACCATGTCAAGGCTGATCCTCTCAATCTTGACTTAGCAACCTTCACCTTCTAAGCTTCAGTGACTCCATCGCACTCAAAATGATTCTCCATGCCTTCTATCCAATCCATGACTACGTCTGCTTCCATATTTCCACTAAAAAGTGGTATACCTTCAAGTGATTTTCCACTCAAGGCTTTCAATGCCTTCAAGAAAGGCTCCTTCAAAATAGGGTCAGGTTCAGGGGTCTTATCTTCCTCTGCAACCTCTTCTTCTTTTGGTATTCTTCCCTCAAACTATGCACTCCTCACTGCTACCTCAAGTTGGGCTATTCTTTCCCTCAATAGCCTATTGTCTTCTTCTTGTCCTTCAACCATCTTAGCCAGTTTTGCATTGGTCACCATGGTGAAAGAATCATTGGACTCAACCTCTAACATATAAGATGCTTCCCAAATCTTAACTTGCTCTGATACCAATCTGATAGGGAGAGGGGTTGGAGGAATCAATCACAGATTCCTACTCTACGCCTTTCCTTATAAGACCTCTTTGGTGTTTTTCTTTACCAATCTAACCTATAGGTCCCTAATCATGACTAGGTGCCCCTAGTTTGTCTTCCCAACCCCTCTTCCATCAACAAGCTTCCCTTCTACCAAGCCAACCTTGGTGCTTCACCATATATTCTCCATTGGCCCTTACTCTTCCTTAAAGACCAAATTCTCTCCACATTCAACTTGATAACTTGCAGAGGTGTAACACATTTAAAGGCTTCCAGGGACTCTATCTAGGGTTCTTGTACCTCCTCAAGACTCCCTTTAACCATCGCTTCCACAAATCCCTTCCTAGGGTTTGAAAAGGCTACAAGCCTTGAGCCCCCAATTAGGCCTCTTAACAGAGGTAAAATGCACTTTCCTTCTAAACCCACCAAAGGACCTAGGTTCTTTATTTAGGGGTTGTATTTCTCATGCCTACACCTCAAGGATTTTTAGGGTTTCAAGCTTGCCCAGCCCGTACACTGTCCACACACAAAAATGGTCAAAAACCTAGGGTTTTTAAGCTTTTCACTGCTGTTTTCAGACTGTCAAGAAGTTCACACCCCAGATGAATTGTTAGAACCTCCTCCTATTCACCATGTACTGCCAAGACCTCCAAAAAAATTCACAAGAAATAATTTCTCGAAAGTCTCGATTCCCCTACAAGTTAGAAGACTTTTTTCTCACTGCCTTCCCTAGCCGGACCTGCACTGGCTCGCCTAGGGCATCATCTTGCTAGCAACTCCTGCAACTACACAAACCCTATAAACTACCAAATGTACAAGCATGGTGTCTAGGCAATGTTTCCAAGAGGCCGTATAGTTTGTATGGTGGAAAAGTTCTCTAGCACACCATTTCACAAAAACAGTTTGTTTCAGACCAAGAACAGGGCAGAATTCAACTATTTACAATAAATGCTTAAAAAATAAACAATGAAGCTAAAAAATCCTACACAATGCTTGTAAACAACCAACCCTACATTCTACAATCTAGACAATAGTAAAACTAATCCATTAGAACTCAGCAAAATGCAAAAGACAGGAGTTTTTACAGAGAATGCTGCTTCCTTCAATTTTTCAAGATTTCATCAAAACATTGAGACTTCCAACCCTACTCCAAAGTCGAGTCATCCCTTATATAGGATCCAAAAATAGTTGAGAACCTTTTCTCGAACCTCTTGTTGCCCTTATAACAAAATTTATAATACCCACTGTGTTTTGCAAACCTAGGCAACTTTTTACAACTTAGCCAAAAATGAAGTTCTAAAACTAAGTAACTCTTGTCAACTCTTTCCAACAAATCAAAAAAATACCTAAGAATCGACACAATGGTCAACATGACCTTATGAACAACACAACAAAATTTTGGACTTCATTCAAAACTTCTAGAAAACCTAATACTTTCCCAGGTGCTCCTGCACCACTAATTACAATAAAAAAAACAATAACAAGAGGGATTTTTCTGATAGGCCTAAAGCACCCCATGGAGGTTGTTATACTTGTGGTGGTGAGCACTATTCTAGTGTGTGCCCTCAGAGGATAAATAGGTAGAATAACAGGAATCAACATCATATTCATGCAGTGGTAGATAATCGCCAAGCCAATTACCAGGCTACACCTATCCAACTATTGGGTAAACTTTTTGGATGCCCTATTTCTATTTTGATTGATACTAGTGCCACTGATAGTTTTTTGGATCCTCATGTTGTATCTAGATTATCTGTTAAGTCGGCCTATATGGAAAATTCATGGAAAGTTCAGTATGGAAACCAAGTAGAGAGGAAGGTGGAGCAATGCCTAGCTTGTAGTGAACTTGAACTCCCTAGTTTTGAAACACAAGTCAACTTGTATGTAGCACCTTTGGGGTCTTATGATGTAATTTTGGGGATAAATTAGCTTACCGAACATAAGGCCCTTGTTGATTCTGAAGAGAAAACAATGAAGTGTTTTGATGATCAAGGAAATCATGTTGAAATTTGTGGTGTAAAAAGGCCTTTGGAGCTCAGGTAGGTCTCTGCCATGCAATTAAAGAAGGAAAGCTGAAAGGGATGCACTATTTATGCAATAAAGGTCAAGGACCTTGAAGAGATAGAGTCATTAGTTAATGACCATCCCATTCTAAAAGAATTCCAAGATGTTTTTCCTAACGAGCTAACTGAGCTACCACCTAAGTGAGTATTTGACTTCTCAATAGACTTGCTACCTAGAGTTGAGCCTTAGTCTAAGGCACCATACAAGATGAACACTATGGAATTGTATGAACTGAAGCCCAGTTGGTGGAATTGTTGAATCAGGGCTTTATAAGGCCAAGTGTGTCTCCATGGGGAGCTCTTGTTATTTTGTGAAAAAGAAGGATGGAACCTTGAGGTTGTGCATTGATTACAAAATGCTTAACAAGGTCACCATTAAGAATAAATATATACTCCCTAGGATTGATGATTTGTTCAATCAGTTGAAAGGGGCTAACGTATTCTTAAAAATTGATTTGAGATCGAGATACCATTAACTAAGGATAAAAGATGAAGATATACACAAGACTACTTTCGGGACAAGATACGAGCACTAAGAATTCATAGTGTTACCATTTGGGCTAACCAATATCCCTGCAGCCTTCATGAATTTGATGAACAACATCTTTCAGGATTGCCTAGATAATTTTCTCTTAATCTTCCTTGATGATATCTTAATATATTCTAAATCAAAGGAAGAGCACGACAAGCACCTAAGCATAGTGTTGTAGTGGTTGAGAGATCATAAGCTATTTGGGAAGATGTATAAATGTACCTTTTACCAATCTAAGGTGCACTATTTGGGGCATGTTATTTCAGCAGATGGGATAGCAGTGGACCCAAATAAGATCAAGGCAATTTTAGAGTGGCCTGCACCGCAAAATGTTTCTAAAGTCTGAAGCTTTATGGGGCTTGTCGGTTATTATAGGAGGTTTTTCCAAGGGTTCTCAACAATTGCAACACCCATTACCGCACTCCAAATAAAGGGAAAGAAATTCGAGTGGATTGATAAATGTGAAAATATTTTTAGTTGCTAAAAGAAAAACTCATTTCAGCACCTATTTTGGTTGTGCCTGATCTGAATGGGAATTTCATAGTAATTACAGATGCATTAGGAGAAGGCATAGGAGCAGTTGCAAGAAGGACAAGTGGTGGCATATGAATCCAAAAAATTGAAACAACATGAATTAAATTATGCACCACATGATTTAGAGTTAGCAGCCATAGTACATGCTCTTCAGATGTAGAGGCACTACCTCTTGGGGAAGCCCTTTGAATTAAAAATAGATCATGCCATATTGTAGTATATCTTTACTCAACCTAACCTGAATGCCCGTAAGAGGTGATGGTTGGAATTTCTAAGTGAGTATGACTTTGGCATCAAGTATATCAAGGGAAAGGAAAATAGGGTAGCAGATTCCTTGAGTAGGAGAAGACATCTTGCAGCCATGGTTACAATACAATCTAATTTCAGCCAACAAGTGATTCAAGCCTTACCAGGGGATGAGCATTATGAAAAGGTGAAACAAGCCCTAGAGCAGGATCCTTCGGATCGTAGATATGTCGGTTATGTGTTTGAGACCGATGGACTCTTGAGGTTCCAGGGTCGTATGTATATTCCTAATTCTGCAGGATTGAGAGAGTTGGTGCTAGAGGAGTTCCATAATGCACCATATTCAGGACACCTCGGTGTGACTAAAATGATAGAGGGACTCAAGCCATTATACTTCTAGCCAGGACTCAAGAGAGATGTAACTACATTTTTAGCCTAATGCTTGGAATGCCAGTGAGTTAAGGCTGAGCATGTGCATCCAGCGAGACTTCTATACCCACATAGGGTGCCTAAATATAAGTGGTAGGTGATAACTGTGGACTTTATTCAGGGGATGCCTAGGACTAGGAACCGACATGATACTATCTTAGTAGTGGTGGAAAAATTGACAAAAGTATCCCATTTCATCCCTGGGAATCTCAAGGATGGTTCGTTGGTTTTGGTAAGAAAGTTTGTGTAGGATATTTTTCAACTACACAGAGTGCCAAAGATGATCATTTCAGATCGTGACACTTGGATGACTTCTAGATTTTGGACTACACTAAACTGCTCCTTGGGAACCAAACTGAATTTCAGTTCTACATATCATCCTCAGACCAATGGTCAGTCAGAAAGGGTGAATTGGGCTGTGGAGGATCTCCTCTGAATGTATTGTATGGAACAACAACACAAGTGGGAGGAGTGTTTTCCTTTAGTGGAGTTTTCCTACAAAAACTCCTACCATGCCTCTTTGGGTATGACACCTTTCAAGGCTTTGTATGGCCGTAAATGTCATACACCCATCAATTGGGATAGGGTGGAAGACAAGATTGTTATTGGACCTGAAATGTTGAAGGAGATGAAAGATCAGATGAAGCTCATCAAAGAAAAGCTAAAGCAAGTTTCAGATTGATAGAAGAGTCTTGCAGATAAGAACAAGACTTTCAGATAGTTTTCTATGGGATATAAGGTCTTTTTGAGAGTTCGGTCGCAAAAGAGTTCAATATCTTTCGGCAAGAACTCAAAGCTAGCCCCTAGATTTGTTGGTCCCTTTGATGTCTTGGAGGTTGTTAATCTAGTTGCTTATAGGCTTTCTCTACCACCAACTCTATCTCAGATCCACAATGTCTTTCATGTCTTAGTGCTTAAGCCCTATCATCCAGATGTAGCTCATATCCTTGACTTGCGTTCCTTGTAGGTACAGGACCCAAGAGTGATGCGGGTGGAGCCCATCAAGATACTGGAAGAGCGCAACGTTAAGTTATAAAATTGAGATATTATGCAGTATAGGGTTCAGTGGGACCAATATTCGATGGATAATGCCACCTGGGAGAATGCAGAGGACATTGATAGATTATTTCCTCATTTGATATTCTAGTTACTTTATATTTCATGCATATTATGACTCTTGGTATAATGGATATTCCAGACTCTCTTGTATGTTTGTGATAAGACAACAGGACAATGTCACTTCCAAGTGGGGAAGGATGACATGTCCTAGATTCTGATACTATTTATTCCTTCTTTACTTTGCCTTACATATCCATGATAGATAATTGAATGTGTGTGTGGTAGACTATGTAGTAATAAAATGGTATATTTGAGTAATGAAATATGAAATGTTACTTTGATTTTAGAAAAGTCAAATGCATAGTATGCAGTTTTACTTTGAACATGATAAAAAATGGAAAATGTTATTTGAATTCATGAGTATTAATGTTTTGATTTAGATCTTTATGTGGATACTAATCTATTGATGCGTGCTTGAGGGTATTGAGCTATAGGTCCTCGAAGACCAAGGGTGTGGTTAAGGAGAGAAGGTTAGCTTCCTAGAAGGGTACAAAAGGAATGGTTCTCTAGGTCACACACAAGCACCTAGAATCATGTAGATGCATTTAGGATTAAATTAGCTTGACTATTTTATTATTTGCAAATTTCATAATGTTTAGTCAAATTAAATAAATAACGAAATAAAAGCATAATAAAACAAAAGAAATAATTTTAATTACAATTCAATTATAGATTTTGTTTTATAAATAAATGATTATGCATGGTTAATTTGAATAATTAAATTTATTTTTAATCGAAAATTATTTCCTTGGAATAAATATTTAACTTGCAATTAAGTGAAACTTATTTATTACTCATTAAGGTAAATATTTCCTTTGCAAATTAGAAATGGTAATTTTCCTAACTGTTTTACAGAAGATAAGCATTAGTTGCTACGAAAATGAGATTTCTTCTTTATTATTTTCTTACTAAGAAAAAAATAACATGCAAGAAATAAATTTAATATTTTATTCTTTTCAAGATTAGGTTTAGATAATAAAGAAAGAAAACTTTAAAAAGAGGAAATGAAGAATGTGAACACACAACTATTTTTGGATACTCTTCTTGAATTGCTCTGCAAAATACCAAAATGGGTTGCCAAATAGTTGTTTTTCTTTCGAGATTTTAGTAGATTAAAAATTAGTGGGAATAAGAAAATAATACAAGGAAAAAGGAAGGAAGGAGAAGAAGATTTTCTAGAAAGAAAGCTCCAGGGAAAGTAAGAAGAAGGAGGGATTTTAAACTGGAGGAAATTTCTCCAGGTTTTTAATCTCTTCCATTGCATTTAAATTTCAAATGTGAGAAAGAATGCCTGTATTGTTTAAAAGATTGATTTCTTTTGAAATTACTGTGCAAAATCTCTGCATTGAGTGTTTGTTGTATGAAATTTATTAGCACAACTGTTCAGATTGAGCATTCTTCCCTATTCATTTAAGTATATATATCTATGTATGTATATATATTTATATTCTATTTTTAATATTTATATATACACACATACATATATAAATATAGAAAAAAAAAGAGAAAAAGAAGATTCCTATATGGGACATCTTGTGTCAGCAAAGAGATTTATGTTTCTTTTCCTTAATTTGTGACCCTGTTCTAGATTGGGATGCAATTATATATATAAATATATGTATATATATACACTAAACTGTGTAAATATATATATATACATATATTTACATATAAATTTATATATTTTAAATGACTTTTCATTGCCAATCAAGTTGGCGTATCAATTGTGTTGATAGAATGATTATATAAATGAAATTAGGGTCTTTCCTATCCCCCTAGCCGTGCCTCCCCATTGGGGAAGGCTTGCACTATGGGGGAAGTGCCTGTGGAGGGGGCATTGCCCTCACATGAAGCACCTCCTCCCAATGGAGGTGTTGCCTACTTCCTCCATATGTTACATTCTTTCAAAAAAATTCTTTTCTCATTTGATCCCTCTGTGAAACTATGAATAACTAAGCAACAATTTGATTTCAAACAAATAGATATATATATATATATATATAGATGCATATGTAATATATATATGTGTATGTATATATATATAAAATATATATATATATATATATATATATATATATATATATATATATGTATTATATATGTGAATATATGGACTTACAGTTTGACATATATATATATATATATATAAAATTATGAGCCAATATTTATGCACCTTTATGCGTCTGATAATTTTCTGATGTAAAATGATTAACCGACTGAGTCTATATTCTATGCTTGTCTTGATAATTTCTGAGTTTGTATTTATATATGTCTATATACGCATTTTATTTTAGATATGAATATCAATATGAGTATGTATACATAAATATTTGTTCACTTTTCAAATCAAACAAGTTCTGAGATTAGGCATGGGAAGATTTAAACTTGGTTGGGAATAACCAAGATTTCTGTGTTATACTAATAAATTTTTGTGTAAGTATTGGTTTCATTTTGAAATTGGGTGTAATGTATTCTTATTATATATATATATATATATATATATATATATATATATATATATATATATATATATATGAACATATAAATGTTTGTATATATGCGAATGTATATTGAAATAATACATGTGCAAAATGTAATTTCTGAAAATGCATCTATTGCTGATTAGAGAGGATTATTTATTTCAAATTTACATAAATCGGCTATTTAGAAATGATTTATTTCTGAACTTCAGTATTAAGAGCTTATATATATAAATAGCTGAATATATAAATAGATACATGAGTGCGCATTACCATAGGAGTAAAGGTGAACTGAAATTGTCTAGAAGTATATACAATGCTGATTAGAGTGTATTTCTATTTCAATTTACACCAATTATTAATTAGATTAAATCTTTCAATTGGAGATGGAATGAGGGATATCTTGCATGTACATGGAAATGAACTCATTGCTTAAACTTGTTTTTATTCATTGCAGAATAGTTAATTTGAAGAATGAAATGCTTAGTGAAATTGTAGGATCATTTGTGAGTTGCATATTATAAATTATTGTACTTATGCAAATCGATTTAAGAACTTGTCAATGAAATGTGTTTTATGATAAAATGTGTGTATGGGTAAATGTAGTTAAACTGAATGAGATTTTATGTGGAAAATGCATTATTTGTTTCCTTTGTGAGTAGACTTTTGGGATAGGATGCCGAAGGTGGACCCACAAAGACGATAGTTTTACCTTTTCTAAAACTATAATTTTTTTTTTGTTTATGCTTGGCCAAGCAAATGTACCATTGAAATAGATGGATTAAAAGCCTAGATTTAAACGTTATATAGGTCTCTTCCACCTCCTGTTTGCAAGAAATATCTTATCTAAGTATAGGAATGCATATAGGCATCAGGCTTGCATTGAGAGTTCCCTCTTGCTATGTTGTTCTAGGTTGCTAGGCTCCTCGTGTAGGGTTGGGGGATTTCTTTGAGTTAGGAAGAGACCCAGGGAAGTCATGTGCTTCGTGGTTGGGTGGAAAAGGAACCTTAACCGCACTCTTGGCCTCAACGCAAGAAGACCAGTGGAGTCAAGGCAGATGAGGATTAGAGATTCATTTGGTTATGGATATATCTCATATGTTATTTTTGTATGGCTTGCATAGCCAATTTGTACATTGTATCTTTATTCCATGGATGTAACATTGATGTAAACTTATTATGTATCATTGAAATAGATGAATTGTAACACCCTTATTAGTTTAAGTAAATTGATAATTTATTAATGAAATAACCTTGAGCATTTATGGGTAATTCATGTTATGGATGTATTTATTTCACTTTAATTGAAATGTATGTAATTCATGAAAGTACTTTGTATGGAATGGAAATCTCTCAATATTTACACAAATGTAAATGTAAATCTAGAGAACAAAAATGAAACTCAAGAATTGAAATCACTATAGTATTCATTAATTTTCATCCATTCTACCTCTACAACTGGAAGAGAACACCTTATATCTAAAAATTTGAAAAAAAACAAAAAACCTAAAAATTACAATTTTTGGCAATTTTCGACAATTGCCATATTTTGCTATTTTTGGTAATTTTTATACATATTCATTTGAGTCCAAATTTTTCCCAAAAAATTCCTAACACTATAGTGACATGAATTTTCAACTTACAATTCAAATTGGAAACATGATTTCCAAGTTATTAAAGAAAAAGAATAATAAAAGCTAATTTTGAGGGCTTAGATGAAAGAATTTGGCTCCGAAATATGTGTCAAAAAGGCCACCTACTAGAAGCTAAGTTCAATTGGTAATAAAAAAAATTCCTCATAATGCATCTTCCTATAAAATCTGATTCCAAATGGACACTTGAGTCTAGATTAATGACCTCCGAAAGTCCCTGCATCACCCTTGGGGAATGAATTTTGCATTCACAATAGATAAGGTGGGTGTATTTTGATTTGTGTAAGACATCTTAGCCACCTGGATATGTTTGGTATTGGTCACACCATCATTGAAAACATTCTTATTTTCATTTCAAAATTGGGATTTATCATTAGAGGGTTTTGTTGTCAAATAGATTGCACCCGAACGCTTGAATGATTAAATTCAACAATCTGTTGAAACATTGGATCAAAATCAGGTTGTGGGTGACCTATAATGATATTGAACCTCTGGATTCTAGGCCAGCTTCCTATATGATTCTTAAATTAATAACTGGTAACTTGCTGGAAAAAGGATAGAAGAACTATTGCTAAATGCATGTGAAACTGTAAATTGAAGGTGATGCACCTAATTGATAAAGATCTGCAACTATGATTTATAATAAATTTCATAAAAAATATCCACACAAGTCGATTTTAATAGTTTGACCACAAAAATGATTCCAAGGAAGGCTTGAATAAACCACCTTTGAAGGAAAATAGGGTTTTCTCAACAAAGAAGAATGGATTATTCTGTTACACAACCCTAGATCTGTGATTTTCACTATTTTACATGCAAATACAAATGAGACAAAATTTTAAAGGTTCTGATATTATTTAACACAGTAAAATTTCATCAAACCATTCATAAAAACAACATAATGACAAGGTATACTTTTGATTTCATTGAAATTAAATGAATCTTTGCAAAATGACACAAATAAACCTGTAAACCTACTGTTGTATTAATCTGAAACTGAAAGATGAGTTACATGATAATTCACTTTGTAGAATGCAAAGGTTAAAAAACAAGAACTAGAGGAAAAAGATAAACCTTTTCCAATATATACAATATGTGATAACACGAAAGCGTGAGAAGGTGGAAGAAGCAGTTCATTGAAAGTGAAAATCACCTCGAGAATGTCTCTCACGAGCAAAGGCAAAAAAAATGTGAAAAGAGGGCCCACCAAAGTCATAACTGAGTCTCTATAGCTTAGAACTCCATGTCACAATGTATACAATTGATCTGTAACTCAAACTGGCTCTAGAATGCATGAAAATAGCATTGAAAGAGATCTGAAGTCAAAAAATATCTCCACAATATGCTCTCATGAGTAAAAAAGAAAATCCTTGTAAAAATGGCTCAAAACTGAAGTGAACTGCACTCAGTCTAGAAATCTCCACCCCTCCATGCGCTTGACCAAAATACCTCGTGAACTAATGTGGAACTGAGAGAAAGCCTCACTAGTTTGACTAGGAGTAAAAAAGAAACAAATCATGCGATCTCTTTATCTCACATGCATGTGAGCAAAAAATTATTTTAAGTGTTTTCCCCTTTTTACAATAGTTATTTCAAAAATTATTAAAACAATCAATTATACTGCTTTAATAAAGTTTGAAAATAACTTTACAATGAGACATAAAAGGAGAAAATACTAAAATAAAGAAAAACAATAGACTATGCATGCATGCATCTCCTTATAACTCTCCATAATAGAACTCCAAGTTCTCATCTTGCTAAACATAAGTCAAGAAGACTCAAAAGTCTTCTCTCATGCTATTGACCTCCTCATGCAATATATGCATATCACGAAATATATGATGAAATATACATTTTTCTTAAATGTTATTTCGACCTTAGTGATTTTATGACTTTGGTGATCTCATGGGCCTCCTTAAATCATTAGGTCGATTGACCTTATGGGTCAAGACCATAGTGAAGAATGAAATGATTAATAAAGTAAAAAAATCAACTCATCATTGTGGGCTTTTAGTAAAAGCATCGAACCCTAAAAATTGTTTCATTTGCACTTGACTTTGATGAGAAGCTTCATGAAGAAGCTGGCCACCATACTGTTGGGGTTTAAATCCTGTAAACACCATCAAATGGCTCGAATATGCACCCTTTTGGAAATTTTCTAAGATTTCCTCATGAAGATATCTACATAAAAAATGTGGTAAGCCTCTTCTTGTCACAAATCTGAGCACTCTTACCCATCTTTAAAGCATTCTATTGAGTTTTAAGGTCGTGGCTCACCTATATTCTGATGTATTTTTCTATTCATGGCATTCTCTGTCTGCCATTGATTATGAAGAGATAAAGTTTTTCTAAAGCTATATGGAGCCTTGACCATGAGATATGGAGTCTTCATGCAAAAAAAAAAAACAAAATTCTTGGTAGGTCTATCCTTGTGCTTCCTGTGTTTGCTTGGTAACTAAAAGAAAACACAAAGGTTTTTCATTTATCTATGCCTGTGATAAACTCGTGGCCCTCCATAAATCATTACATTTTGTGTTTTTAGAGCAAACCCACACATGGGTTTATTATGATAACAATAACTCTGTATTTTTTGATAGAAACCCCATTTTTGAATAGAGATCAATGTGGGTATACTAAAAATACTTTCTTCAAGCTGCGGGGCTTACCATGCTGGATCTGGGTATTTGTGGTTCATGAATAAACTTGAAGGTTTTATCTGGGATTTGCATGCTTTTTACATTCCTTTGGAAACACTCATGTGACTACTCTTCTGTGATATTCTTACTTCTCTGCAGTCATAACAAAGAACTTCATACATATATAAGCCTGATTTGAGCAGGCCGTGACTATACCATATCATTCTGATGTATTTTTCTGTTTATTGCATTTTGTACTTGTAGAGGAAACCCTCACATGGGTGACAATAAATCTGTATTTTCTTCTAAAACTTGGCTCAACCTAGAATAGTAGAACACAAGTATTTTGTAAGAATGAAAGGAATTTTTGAATGCTCTTCATTGACTTCAAGAACCTTGGCTATATTTTGAGAACTATAACACAAATTTGCTTGATAGTGGAACACATACACCAGTTCACTATCTCTCCTTTTTGCAATAAATACTTATTATTCCAATCAAAATGAGCATCCAGAACAACACCATTTATGTGAGCAAAACATGTCAGAACAATAAAAATATTCAAGCATAATGGCAATAGAAGCTTTTTTTTTTAAGATATGAGAACAACACACTTGCTCAATTTTGTACTTAAATAGGCATCAAATAAGCTTTCATTCTCTCATATTTTCAATTTATGGCATCTTAGTTTGACTGCTATGAGTAAATTAAAGCTTAAACTCCTGCAGTAGCTTCATAATTCTCTTTTCAGTTGCACATTCAACTAATAGTATTGGTGTATATTCTGAGAACCTATTAGTCTACTTCCATTTGATACTGTTCAATATTTTTCCAAATCTTTGCTACTGTTTCACTCTATTTCAAGCTTCTCACTGTCCTTTCTTACTGTCCAATTGTGATTTGCAGTCATTATCTTAGATTATGCCAGTAATCTATAGTATGCACCATGATGCTCTGCTTTTACTAAATGTACACCTATTTCTTTTGTGATCTAGTTACTATCATTTGGCACCTTGAAACATGTATACCTATTCATTTTTACCATTTTGTAGTAGCAGTCTCATCAAAAAAATTTCCTTGATATGAAGCCCCCATTATCATGAATGCAATAGTTTACTTTGACCAGTGTTACAATGTTCACCTGTAGCTTTTGGAAATATGATGAATGTTCTTTATAAAATGATCCTTTTCTGTTGAATACAGATCTGTAATATTTGCAACAATTCTCTCATACAGTCATATAGACTGCCCTTCTGGTAACTATGTAGTCATTTCACTTTGATGATAATACTCCATTTCGGTCTTCTGTGGACTGTAGCTTTTATGATATGTTTTGCTAAAATTTGTATTCACTTTGTAACTTATAATCATGCACCTCTTGCACCATGTAATGCATAGGATTGTTTGTTGTGAATGACACTCCTACAACAGAAAATTGTAGTAGAACTCAAGAATTATTTGAGATTGCATCTTTATCGGTTGTATTCAATGTTATTGAGCAAAGGAAGAATGTAGATTTTCTCTATTGAACCTTCTCCAAGATATGGCTTGAAAGCTGCTACTTTAAGTTTTCTTTGAGTTTCTTTCATGATAGTAGTCTTATTTCATGATTGTAATTGATATCAATGACTCTCATGTATGAATAAATGAGAGGTGTCCTTCTGATATGCCGGGCTCTACCCTTGTGGGAGCCTGTTTTTCTCTACATATCCAATGAAAATGATCACAAACATAATGAACCTGTTCCTGCACATTGAAACAAACAAGTTAGTAAAAATAATTGAAGCTGAAAGCTTCCATTGAACTTCTTGTTCCTTGATTGTCAGCCTTTGTAACTCAATCATCTGGTGAATGCCTGATTGAATGTATATTACATTCCTGCTGGTAGCATAGACATGAAGTAGAATGTAATTTATCATTGCTTAGATTAAAACTCTAACATCATTCTTTTTACAATCTTGCAAGTTCATGGAGTGTGGAATCAAGATTGCTATAGTTTGGAGACGCAACAACTGAAGACATCAAGAAAAAGTGGTTCATCATCATAGGAAATGATGAATTTCTTCCCTCCTTTATGTTTACGTTATCTTCAGTAGTGTATTATTCAATCCCATCTTGTATTCATTATTTGATTAAGACAATCAAATCCAGTTACTCCCGCGGCTTGTGTGGGATTTCAGTTTTTCAAAATGAATAAAAAGCATTATTATGCAAATGTCCAATTTGCTGTTTCAAATACTTGCATAATAAAACTGTAATCAAAATGTAATCTGGTCTTTATGATGAACAATGAATACTTAGCAGCAAAAAACTTGGAATTTTCTGTATCTCTCAATGATTTTATCATTTCAACTCTCCCTGTTTGAGCTGATAGTGAAAAATAGGTAACAGGTTTATCATTTTTTTCCTTGTAAATATTGACTAAACCATTAGCTATATGTTCCTTCTCAATGGTGACACATTTCTCAATGATCTCATCAAATGTGGAGGCATAGTGAATACACAAATAAAAATTGATTTCCATGTGTAAGTTTTCAACAAATATATTCACCAATTTCTTCTCAAGTAAGTGGCATGAGAGATGACTAGCTTGGTCTTGCCACCTTTGCAAATAGCTTGCAAAAATTTCTTCCATATTTTGTTTGTTAACACATAGATCAACCATGTTGACATCATGTTTAAGATTATAGGAGAAATGTGCCACAATTTTTTTGGATAAATCCACAAAGGTGGAAATGAAACCCTAAGGAAGGTGCAAGAACCACTCTAATGCTTGTCCACCCAAACTTGGAGGGAAAAAATGAAGGAGGTAGTTATAATTGTAAGCCACTTCTTGATAGGTCATATATAATTCCTTGACATGATCACGAGGGTCACCTTTGAATTTATATTTATCTAATTTGGGGATCTCAAAATTCTTGGGAAAGGTGTAGTGGTGATGGTGTGATATAAAGGATATAGGCACAATTCCTCAAAATTAAAGGACTTATTAGTGTTCCCCTCTTGTAAGTCCTTAACTGCAGATTTCATGTCCTCCCATTCTTGATTAGGAATTGTGGATGAGGGAGGAACTATTTGATTGGAACTAGGCCAGTTGGTGTATGGATTAAGTGGAGGTGGAAGATGATAATATTTATTGAGAGGTGGATTTAATTACATGATGATTGTGGTTGAGTGTTGAAATAGGGTAATTGTTGTGGTGATTGAGTTGGATAGATTTGTTGATGAAATTGATTGTGGTTTGATTGTTGTTGTGGGGGATGGGAATATGATAATGTTTGGGATTGATAGTGAGAGGGATATTGAAGTGGATTCCCATAGGATTGCATGGGAGATTGTGAAGGATGGGATTGATATTTTTGAGGAATATGAATATGATGGATATTGGAATAGGTTGGTTTAAGGTAATTGAGGATTAACATATTATTGTGGGGTTGTTGAGATTAATATGAGGAGGGTTGAGATGGTTGAGGTGGATATGATTGATACGCGTGATCCTACACGGTGTAATGGGTTGAGTATGGCATGGAGTCATAGGAGGTTGATAATGATATGGATATTACTAGTTAGAATGATCTACAGGGGGTACAAATGTAGAATATTGATGGTACCACAAAGATAAATATGAAGGTGGAGGATTAGGATAAGAGTATGGTGGTGGATTAGGATAGAATGTAGTCGGATGCTTAGCAGGAAGTGGAATATGAGAAGATGATGGAGCGAGAGCATAAGATGCATGATATACTAGTTGAACTAGTACAAGAGGAACATGATAGGGTGTTGATGTGGGTACATTAATTATGTGAGTCATCATATTCCCTTGAGGTGGAGGATGAGATGACATTTATGATGTGGAATTTTGGATATTTTTAGGGATTGAACCCTATAACTATGCAAATGATGTAGGATCAAGAAAATGAATAGGAGTAAGGCTTGATTCAAATCTCAAGGTAGGAATTTGAATGGGAGATGGAGGAAACTACATCACTACGTCATTCCTAAACTCTGGTATGTTTCAAGGGTTTTCTAGAGGATCTTGAGGGGTTGATGGTTGAATTATGCCTAAATATTATGTCACATCACACCTTGGTGGAGGCTTGGTGCCTTGAATGATTATTTTATGAGAATGGATTCAAAACACACATTTATAAGACAATCAATCATGCATGCATTGGTTGGATTGTTGTAATGCTCCTGAAGACTAGGAGTGAGCTTGGGTTGGGAAACCATTTCCTCTTCGATAGACAGAAGGTCATGGGGATAATTTATTTGATGGTTCAACCTACGTGTTGATTTTTTGAGGTTCTCCTCTATTAGACAGGTTGGTTAAATAGGGTGATTGATGGAATTTTTGTTGTTCTTGTTGTTTTTCCATGAGCTTCTTGAGCTATAACCATGTGGTGACAACCATGAAAGATGTGAAGATGATTGGAATGAAAGATGAGGATGAATCTAAGCCCAAGGATAGGAATAAATAAGAGTGGTTGGATGATTGATTTAATGGTTGATTTAGTGCTTTGATTTGAATTGAGAACTTGGATTGATTGCTGATTGGTTTCATTGATATTTGAGATGGGCTATGTTATCAAGCACAAGGTATGGTGATGAGATGGTTGTAATTGAGATAATAAATGTTCTCAAGTATTGTTGATTTTGATGCAAACAATATCTCTTGCTTGAGGAAAGTTGACTTGATCAAGGATGATTACTAAATTAGCATAGGATATTTTCCTAAGAAAGTGTGATGATGATTTATTTGATTAAGATTGTAAAGTTCTCAAACAAGCACTAGGAGGATAGATTTTTATGTAGGGTGATGAGGAGATCATGTATGTTTAGTTATGTCCTTGTGTTGATAAAGTGATGATTTGATGGATTTTGAAAAGAGTGGTATGACGAAAATCATCAATATAAGTGATGTATGGACATGAAAAATATTTCAACTACAGGATCATCTTGGAAACAACTTAGACTATCTCAGGTCAAGAGGATAGATTCACCAAATAATAGTGTGGATGCACCCAGGAATGGAACCTCCTATCCATATAGTATAACTGTCCAACAATGAATTTTCCTAACTATAGGATTGCTCAAAGACAACACAGTTCTTTCCAACAAGGATGACTAGAGGATAAATGGATCCACCAAAGAAAAATATTTATCTACCCAAAAAGGATTTATCAAAAGATAAATGAATTCACTAAAGAATAGGATGTATCCACCCAACAACATTTCTGCCAAAGAATTGAATGGATCTACCTAAGTATGAAAATTGATTCAATGGTTTGACCTAACGAAATCACCCACTAATAGAGTGAAATCACTTGACTACAAGATCACCTATTAGTGGTGCCACCTATTTAAAATGGATCTACCTAAGGATTTTAGGATCACATATTAGTGGAATCACCCATGTAAAATATATCTACCTAAGGATTACAAAATCACCCAAGTAAAAATCACATCTACCCAACAAGGGCTTGATAGACAACCAATAGATCTACCTAAGTAGAATAGAACTACCTAATGATAGAGAAAAATCATCAGAGGATGAAAAACCAAGATAAAGAGAAGAATCACTTGTGAACAAAGTGGATCCACCCATCTAGAGACAAAATGCCCAAGAATAGGGCATAATTTTCTAACTAGGGCTAACGACTAGATGACAAAGGATAAATATAGAAGATAGACTGGCATATATGGATTAGACTAATAAAAATGCACTGGTAATCAAAATAAGACACATCAAAATGTAAAAACATAGACTAATCAATTAGGAGTGTTAACCTAATGTAGGCACACTAGCCTAAAGGCTAATACCTCAAGATTAGTGCAAGGCACCTCTCAAGCAAGACTCAATAGATATGGATCTGGTGGCACAAAGGATCACCTTTTCCATTTATTTGGAGTTCTTGAGACCTTACCAAAGAGATCCTATCTTTACTCAAGGAGATACATGGTGAGTAGCTTCAAGTATGATACTATACCCTACACTATGTTAGGAAATGGTCAAAAGGTCTTAATATAGGATAAACGATAAATTTAATGCATCCTTTAAATACTAGGAGGGTACTTGAGGCACATCTATGAACACTATCCCATAAAAATCATTCATTAAGAATGTCAACTAATCCATTAAAACCAACCCTGCACTCCTAGTTTGGTATCACCCAAACATCAAAGTTTTCCTAAACACGACGTGACTAGTTTGGGGTACAACTTTTGTTTTCCCCCTTTTATATACCCCATTGATTTACATGGTTGAGGTTGTACCTTGGGGAGATGAAATCCCTAAGAATTCATCCTAAAGGGAAGAAAATTCTAAGAATTTTTGACCTTTAGGCTTGCACTTAGTTCAAGAAGAGAGCATATGTACAAACTAGTACTTCTAGGTAAATGCAAAAAGACTTAGGTCAATTCACAATGTCTAATCCCTAAGCTCACAAAATAGTGCAAGGGATGAGTATACATCAACAAGAGACCTTAAATAAAGAATTCAATGTTAATTGAACCTTTAATGAAATTAAAATATTTCTAGATTAGTGAGAAAAACATAGTCTTTGATGATGTTCTACAAGAAATGTGTTAGTAGTTTTGTACACCTATCTTGGACTATGCAAGGCTCTAGAAAAATGTTAGTGCAATCAAAATAATGATGAAAATTTATTGTATTAGTTCCAAATACACAAGAAATGAAGAATCTGATGTAAGATCAAGTGTATTCAAGTTACCTACAAGTTCGCCCAAGTACATGGCATAATCGACTTTCCAAAGCATATCCGCCTATCTAGGAGCAAGATTGGTCAAGTACAAGACCGCCTCTATGAAAGTGCAGTCACCCTTTTGAAATTAGACCCACCTATCTATAGCATATCTTTCCAAGAGAAATATCACCCCTTTGTAGATGTATCTTCCCTTCTCGAGTAGATTTAGTCAAGAGCACAATCACCCTTGTGTAAGTCTATTTTCCCTTCTAGAGTAGATTTTTTTGTATAGAGAAAAATCCCCTTATTATTTAGGAAAGATATTTGGGTAATGAAGAGTTGAAGAAAAGTCACCTGTGTAAGAGTGGAGTCACCCATTTACAAAGTAGTTCTTCTTGATTTGGAGTGCAACCACCTTGTGCAAAATTTTTAGATGAAACTAACTAATAAAACTATGAAATTCTGTTAGTAGACCTTGACATGGGTCCCATCAGGAATGCCAAAATGGGTGCAGTGAAACTCATGCTCAAAGTGAATGATTTAACTACTAAAAACCAATCAAAAGACACAAATCAAGAAAAAAATATAGTAGGTCACAAAAGAGCTCAAACCTTCAAGGATTTTAATGAAAACCCAATATGGCAAAGCCCTCAATGCATAGATTTCTACTGTTTTATCGATTTAGATGTGTGCTCAATGAAATTTTGATAGCATAAAATTACCAAATTGCTCAAAAGATTTAAGATTTTGAAAATGGCTAAATTATAGCATATGAAGTGAGGAGAGATGGATGGAGGGATATGATTGAGTGCAATAAGATCAATTGCTAGGGATGCATGTGATGTGTTAGGCCATGAGATTGTGACAAGTGGCATAATGTGAGGGCTTGACAGGAGGATTGATACTTGGAAGAAACCTTGGAAGATGGGAAAGATCTTTGTCATAAAGGTCTTCCTTGTCCAACATTCCAAAGGTATAGGATGAAAAGGAATAAAGGAATTTTAAATTCCTTAATTGTACCTTTGCGACAAGGACCATGTGGGGTTCCTTTCCTTGTGAAAAGTGTCCTAATATCATGTAGTGAGACAACTTAACCTATATTTAGTCAAATATAATAAATAAAAAAACACTCCTAAGTTTAGCTTACATAATTAAAGTAATAAGGGACCTAATAATTTATTAATGATTAATTAATTATCAAGAGATGTCCTAATTAATCCAACACTCCCTTAAGATCAAATTAGGGAGAAGCTATAAAAAATTGATGAAGAATGCATTGATGGATGCATGGATGGTTCCTAATTACAAGGCTTGATGAGGTACCCATGTACAAATAAATAGAACTCTCATAACTAGAGAAAAGGAGAAAACCACATGGAAAAAAATCCTCTCCAAAAGAGAAAATTAAATGAATACACTATTGAAATAAGGACAGAAGGACTCAATGTGAACCCCCAAGGATTGGTTCTATCACACAAGTATAATCAATTTCTCCTAGTAGGAGAGATAAAATGATGATATTAATCCCCCATAAAGAAATAGCTCTTGTGCCAATGATAAACTCTTGAAAACATAATACAATCCACTGACTATAAATAAAAATTTTCCCCTTAGGAAGAAACATATCCACTGGTGATTGGAGAAGCCAATCCAAAAAGATAAAAGAAATAGGAATCCAAATCCAAATTATGCGTGCCTCTAAAAATTTCTCAAGTGTCCACATGTAAGAAAGGGATGATGTCAATCCAAAAACTAGTGGATATTGATGTAGAACAAGTTGAAAAGGTGATGAAGATGGTGGGCCAACAAGGGCTATTTATTTATGGGGGATTCATATCCTCATTTTATCTCTCCTACTGGGTGGAAATCTATTGTACTTTTGTGATAGAATTAGTGCTTGAGGGGTCACATTAATTCTTCTACCCTTGTTTCACCAATGCAATCATTTTATTTTCTCTTTTGGAGATGAGTTTTTCCCATGTGGTTTTCTCCTTTTCTTTGGTTGCGAGAGATGCATTTATTTATACATGGGTACCTCATTAGGCCTTGTAGCCAAGACCCATCCATGTATCCATGATTGAATTCTTCATCAAGTTTTTATAGCTTCTCCCTAAGATGATCTTAAGGGGGTGTTAGAGAAAGATTGATCCACACAAGCATCTGATATGCCTTTTGTATTGAATAATGAATACTTAGATGAATGATTACAATGAATGAGAATCCTTATAAAAGGAAAAAGTAAACCCTAGGGGAGGATTTGATTGGATTATGACAAGTATCCTAATCTCATGTAATGAGATAAATTAACCTATATTTAGCCCAATCTAATAAATAAAAAAGAACTCCCAAGTTTATCTTAAGTAATTAAAGTAATAAGGGACTTGATAATTAATTAATTATCTATTGATGTCCTTATTACTCCAATAATTAGTTCATGCTTCCATCAATTAAATTTTATTCCATGTTATAGAGTGGGTTCAGGTGATGATATCATATATTGGAATAAATCTTGGTTTATGTCTTTTAGCTCTACACTAGGTTTCCTTCCATAGTAAACAGGTTTCTTACATTTCTCATAATTCCACTAATAAATGAAAACAAAAAAATCAAACATGAACATGCACTTTCAAATGGCACACTTGAAACATGTGATTTTAATGTCACACCATTTCCCATCATAAAATTTCCCCTTTTATCCATAAATTATCTTAAATGGGATGTATCCTTTCTAAAAATGGGCATGTTTTAAATCTATCTCTTAGTATTTTCTACACCTTGGAAAGAGGTAATACTATTGTGTGTAAGTTTATAGTTGATTATCTATTTCTTTGGTTTATATTTTTCATATTTATTTTTTTATTTTCAACTATATTTTGACCCATTCTATACTCACTCAAGGTAACCATGATTATTTTATATCATGGTGTTCTTTAAATGGTATACATTATGGAAAGGTGTATCATTTTTGTGTGTCATGTTTGATGGATGTTATCTCATTGGACTCACCAAGGTCAAGTACCTTGTAATGTGTAGGGAATTTTTATGTCTATTATTTAGATCATCATAGATCCTCTAATTTTGGGGCACCCTCTTGCTTTCTGTTTTCTTGTGATCTAGTCCATAGATTGTATACACCATCACCTTAGTTTTATATACCTTGACATATAACACCCATTGATATATTAAATAAAGGTTTCCAAACTCAAAGTTAGCTTAACTAATCATCATAGATCCATCACTCATTCATCCTCATAATCAGTTTTTTGCATCCATCATTTAGTTTTTCTACTCTATTTTTCTTCCATTATTTTTCAACTTTCTTTTAAAATTTTCTTCACATCTCTTCTTTCAAGAGTTCACCTATATAGTTTATGCATAGATAACTTATTTAAGGGAAACATAAATTATTCCACTATCTAAATTACTATAGCTTCTTCCATCTGACTAGGGAATATCATCACTTTCTTCATCTCTTCTATTTTTTCTTCTTAGATACTTTTCTTTTCTTTAAAATAGCATCACTTCAAACATTGTCACAAAGAGGGACAAAATATAGATACTAAAAAAAATCTTGTAATCATCAATCATGAACTATCATTATCATATTTATCACCACTAATTATAATTTATTACTTTTATCTCTTAGTTAATACATTAATTAAATATTGTTTATTATTTAATTATGTGAGATAGTGTATAGTCATAAAATTGCACCCCTTGCAATTTCACATACATTCTTGCATCTGCTTTAGTGTCCACTCCCTTAGCATTTGTGTAGGCTCATTTTAGCCCTTGCATTAGCCTTTTTCCCTTCTCAGGATGCTCAACACCCCTTTTTAGCAGCTACCCTTGCACGCCAGCTTTGCACTAAAACTTATCCTTTTACCATTTGTGTTGTCTTGTAGTGTGATGTATCTGGACACTAGCACGCCACACAGACATCCATGTACCGCACTAGCATCCTATGACATTTCAACGCTCAAAAAGTCATTTCTGAGCTTGTTTTCCACTTGTCACCTCCTTTGTTTGATGGTAATGGCTCGAGATGCCTTGTAACCACCTAAGAAGCTTATTTTTGCTTCTCTTCTCTCCTTAAATGCTATATTTTCACTTCATTTGCAACTCTCTTCTGCTTCTAGCTTCACTCTAGCTTCCTTCCAACTTCTAGCTTCCTCTTCCACTCCTTGGCACCACCCTTTGCAACACTCTCAAGCTTTCACAAGCTCATTACAACAACACTCTTGGCTCTTGAGGCTCTATTGCTCTCCTCATTTGGCTTCCTTAATCCTTACAGTT
Source organism: Sequoia sempervirens (assembly GCA_007258455.2). Classification (NCBI taxonomy): domain Eukaryota; kingdom Viridiplantae; phylum Streptophyta; class Pinopsida; order Cupressales; family Cupressaceae; genus Sequoia; species Sequoia sempervirens. Next base: position 341,466 of record VDFB02266795.1, on the reverse strand, counting down.
CTATCTCCATTATCTCATACTTGTGAGCATCTTGGGATTCCATATCTCCTTTCTATTGCATTTTTACTTTATGATATAGGTTCTCCTTCTCAAGCGAGGATTAATTCACTCATACTTGGTGGTGAGGGTTTTACTCTTGAAGCAGGATTTTCTTTCACTACACAATTTTCCCATTTCTCTCTATCTATCTGGCTATCCGTGGAGGTGGGAACACCAAAATAGGGGTTTGACTGAGGAAAACCCCTATACAGCCCCAACACTTTCTCCAGATATTATAGTTGCAGGTATTGAAGATATCTACTAGCTGGAGGATTCATTACTTGGGTTTTCGTGAGCATTTTTATGTCTCTTATTCTCTTAATTGATCATTTATTCTTTACTTTACTTCAGTTCTATCACATTCCATTATTTTCCTATGTTTTAGAAGTTCTCAACAATCAGAGTAGAAGTCATTTAGCTATTTCCTGTGACAAACTTTCTTTCTGGTCCATACGAGATGCTAGCACGCTTTTGAGACACCAGTGCACCGCATTGTCATCCGTATTTTGCTATGTCATCCTTTGGCCAAGAGCTTGCTAGCTTGTCTAGAAAATCTTTGTGATCTAGTTTTTTTTATTCTAGAACTCCTACGTTGTTCCTTGAGGTAGTTTAGGGAAGTTTGCCTCGTGAGGCTCTCTAAATGAAGAGAACTCATGAGTAGTGAATCCCTCTTCTCTACATTTTGGTGAACTTGATGTGAAGAATGGTATTTTTCAAAAAACTAGGAATTTATTTACCCCTACTTGGCGGGGTCATAACTTTTGACTCGGTGCTCGGAATTCAAAACTGTTTGCACCGTTGGAAAGGTCTTCAAGAGGACTAGTTCAATCCCTAAAATACTATGCCTTTGACAATTGAATTTTAGGGACCAAAAAAAATTTTGACCTCAAATTTCACTCCGAAGACCTCTGAAAACACAAATTACTAGAACCTAGAAAATACCAAAAAATTTGAAAAGTCTAGAATTTTGGTTTTTCTTAGTTCTATCACGAAAATGAATTTAATATCTTCTTTTATGAGTTCAATATCTATTTTTGTTCAACATGTCAATGATATTCCATTTCATGCATGTGATGGTGACTTGGCTTTGCCCATGTCACTTGGTATCTTTGATCCTTCTCACGAAAGTGCTCTTGCTTCAAAGGATATCTTGTTGCAAGAAGAAAAAATCATTGATACATTTCTTGATACAGGAGCATCCTTGGGTTGTGGCAATCTTGCATCACCCAAAAATATTTAAGGTGTTCTTGTTATTTCCTTTTTTGCTTTGTAGTTTCATGTTTTTGGGCTTGTGGATCATTTTTCGTTGTTCACGGATCTCTTTTGCGCTTCATTCTATGTTCTTCGGGAGGTGAGTGATCTCTCTTTGGGTTTGTACCTCATTCTATGCATTCACCATAAGTAAATCCTTGGTGTAAGCCGACCTATGTTCTTCACATTACATGTTCTTCCTCAACGATTATGGATTGTTGTGGATCGTTTCCTGTGATTGTGGATCTTATCGTTGTATTTTCCAATGTTCATGGGTTTGCATCCGATCTTTCCATTGGGTCCACACTGCATAATTGCATTTATAATTGTAAATCTCCAATGATGTGGCTGACATGGTTATTTTCTACACATTACATTTTATTTGTCATGATTTTCTCTTCCCATGGCCGATGTGGATCGTTCCAGAGTCCTGGTTGTTATATAAATTGATGTTATAAGATGTTTTGAGATAGACAGATCTGGGTAGATCCTAGAAGCTGTGATAAAGAGTTTATGATTGAATAGAGGTCCAGGATAGTGTGATTATGTTGTGTAAATAAGGCTAGTGAGCCGAAACTATAAAACTGGCGTGTTGCTAGTGAATATGTATATGATTTCTCTAAGATAATAAAGATTGATTATGTATTGCTTTGATTATTCGGTGTTATTTCCGCTGCGTTGTTCTCGCTGCATGGTTGGATAGTTTTCTCTGAAAACCCTCTAGCCTTGACTGCATCAGATGGTATCAGAGCTAGTTGTGAACCTTGAGTGGGTTGAGGTCCCTGTGGCATTCCTTGGGTGAACAGATCGCCGATTTGAGGTAGGTTGTAAGTGTGTTTAATAGATCACCGAGAGGCAATTGAAACCTTGTAGTCAGATCACCGAGTTGAGGTAGTTGCACTAGATTAAAGGAAGAGATGTCGCCAAGAAGGATGAACCCTAGAATAATAGAGAAGATGATGGAGGACTTTAGAAATGAGATAAGGAATGAGATTTGGAACATCTTGGGTGGTTTGAGGAGGAATCTTGAATCGGAGGATGAATATGAAGAGGCTGCAGAAGAACTTGAGGCTGATGAGGGAGAAGAGATACTGTTGAGAGTAGTGGCACAAGTAGAAGTCATAGGGTGGAGGTTTCTAACTTCTCTGTTACATTGAATCTAGAAGACTTGATAGACTGGATAGGAGAGTTGGAAGACTATTTTGAGCTTGAGGATATAAGAGACCTACTAAGGGTTAGGCTGGCACAAACTAAGTTGAAAGGGCATGCTTCTTTATGGTGGAAAGAGTTGCAGAAAGACAAAGTGGAAAATGGTGAAACAAGAATCACTCAGTGGAGTCAGATGGTTGCAAGGCTGAAGGCTAAGTTCATTCCAGGAGACTGAGTTGGAATTGTTCAAAAAGTTGCAGAACTTGAAGCAAAAGGACATGAGTGTAAAAGAGTATACCGAGGAATTTTACAAGATGAAAATCAGATATGGGCATTGAGAGATGACTAGGAAGAAAGTGGAAAGGTATATAAATGGCCTTAGATTTAACATTCAGGATGAGATGAGTATGTTAAGGATCTCCATAGTTGAGGATGCCTTCCAATGTGCTCTTAAGGCATAAGATAAAGTGAAGAAAAAATAGTAGAATAACCCCAGAGGAAAAGAGAAGCATATGAGCAACAACAAGGAGAAGCAGATAAGTGAAGAAGAATCAAGATCTAAGTGGAGTAAAGAACTTGATTTGAGACAAAGGAGAGGAAATGGCAGAAATGAATTCTTGGGTAAATGTTTCAAGTGTGGAGAAATTGGACATCAATTTTTTGAATGTTCTGAGGGATCAAGTAAAGGAATTGGTAAAAATAATTTCATGGCACATGAAGAGTAAGTAACTAGAGTGTTGGATGAGATAGAACCAGAGTAGGGAGAATCTATTATGCTTAGGTGAGTCTTGATGAGGCAGAGCAGGGAAGAGATTGGGACTTCACAAAGGAAGAATATTTTTCGGACTATGTGCAAATTAGGAGGTAAGTGCTATAAGGTTATTGTAGATAGTGGAAGTATTGATAACTTGGTATCTGAGGAGATGGTAGAGAAACTTGGTTTGAAGAGGTTTTCGTATAATTGTATTTATAGGATAAGTTGAATACAAGATGATCATGTAGTGGAGGTGAAAGATCAGTGCTTGGTGAACTTTAATATTGGCCCCTTTAGAGATGAAGTTTTGTGTGATGTTTTGTCTATGAGTGCCTGTTATGTTCTGTTGGACAGACCTTGAAAGTTTGATAGAAGAGCTATATATGATTGCAGAAGGAATATAATTACTATAGAGAAGGATGGGAAAAAGTTTACTTTGGCTTCCTTGAAGAATAAAAAGGAGGAAATGAGGAATTTGAGTCTTGTGAAGAGTTGCAGTGCTAAGAAGCAAGATGCAGAGGTTGTACTGGAGGATGACATGGATTTGAAGAGGAACCTTGTGGTTAAATATGAAAGTGATATGGTGCTGGAAGGATATAGGGGTAGAGTTATGTAGTAGAAGACTTTGGTTGCAGATAAGATGGAGACCTATAGAAGAAATAGAATAGATGAGCGGAAGAGAGTGAGTGGTGGTAAATGTCCCTTGCTACCATATGTAGATATGAGGTAGGGAAAAGAAGGTGAAGAGAAGAAGTTGAAGGATTTGGCAGAGGAAAGAAAAGAGGTTAGGAAGAAGAAAGGTACAGACAAAGAAGACATTTGGATCAAAAATGAGCATGGGATCTATATCCCGGGCCCTATCAGATGTTCATAAGTTCCTCTCATGGAGCATCTTTTCTCACTAGGGGTGTCTGATGTAGGAGAATCCTTGGGTCATGGAAATATTGCATCACCCAAAAATATTTAAGTTGTTCTTGTTATTTCCTTTATGGCTTTGCAGTTTCATGTTTTCGGGCTTGTGGATCATTTTCATTGTTCGTGGATCTCTTTTGTGCTTCATTCTATGTTCTTCGGGGGGTGAGTGATCTCTCTTTGGGTTCCCACCTCATTCTATGCATTCACCGAAAGTAAATCCTTGGTGTAAGCTAACTTGTGTTCTTCATGTTACATGTTCTTCCTCAGTGGTTGTGGATCGTTTCCTGTGATTGCGGATCTTATCGTTGTATTTTCCAATGTTTGTGGGTTTGCATCCGATCTTTCCGTTGGGTCCACACCGCATAATTGCATCTATAATTATAAATCCCCAGTGATGTGGCTAACATGGTTATTTTCTACACATTACATTTTATTTGTCATGATTTTCTCTTCTTGTGGCTGATGTGGATCATTCCAGAGTCCTGGTTGTTATATAAATGGATGTTATAAGCCATTTTGAGATAGACAGATCCAGGTAGATCCTAGAAGCCACGATAAGGAGTTTATGAGTGGATAGAGGTCCAGAATAGTGTGATTATGCTATGTAAATCAGGCCAATGAACCAAAAATATAAAAATGGCATGTTGCTAGTGAATATGTATATGATTTCTCTAAGATAATAAAGATTGATTCTATATTTATTTGATTATTTGGTGTTATTTCCGATGTGTTGTTCTCACTGCATGGTTGGATAGTTTTCTTTGAAAACCCTCCGGCCTTGACTGCATCATTTCTTAATGTTACTCTACCTTCTCTTCATGCCAATGCACTCTCTTCTAGAGATGATGCATTTGTGAATAATGGACCTTCTATTCATTCTAATGCACTCTCTTTTGGAGATGATGCATTTGTGAATGATGAATCTCTTATATCTTCCAATGCACTCTCCTCTAGAGATGACACATTAGTGAATGGTAAATCTACTCTTCATTCCAATTTGCCCTCTTTTGGAGAATTCATGAATGATGGATCTCCCTATCATTCTGATGCACTCCCTTCTAGAGATGTTACATTGATGAATGATGAATCTCATCTTTGTTTTGATGCACTCTCTTCTAGAGATGATGCGTTAGCAAATGATGAATCTCCTTCCACATTTGATCCTATTTGGATTGATGTTGAGAATATTTCTTCAAATAATTACTCTACCAGCTGTGATGAATCTATAAGTGTTATCTATGTCTCTGGTGCCCCTCAAAGGCCTAAGAGACCAATCATTTATGTGACTCCAGCTAGTCCTTCTCCTAAAAGGATTTGTTCTATTGATGGTGATTCTCCTGATCTTTCTAAGGCTCCCTCTTATAGAGTAGTAGCCCATACTTATGAGAATAGTAGGAATAAAAAACCA